>VXBW01007298.1:454957-540815 GCA_013400375.1 Thinocorus orbignyianus | reverse complement strand
CTTTGCCCGCCAGTTTGAATTTTTCCCCCAGCCCAGGCTTTGATGTACCTTTATAACAGCTGCAAAACACATTTCATGCCAAGGAGCAATTTGCAGGCACAGCACTAGACATTTCAGAGCATTGCCAGTTATTCATACAGTATTTTTTTGGCAGCTTTCCGAAATATACCACCATAGAACTGTCGTCTCTCACAGTAACAAGTATTTTCATGCATTTGTCTTGTCTGTGAAAAATAATTTAGAATTTCTTTTTTTTTTTTCTTTTAACCACAACAGAGAACTCATCCTAGCAACACCGAAATTTTAAATCCAATAGTTTGCTTTTAAATAGAGCTAATTCTAAAGCAGTCTTAATGAAAGCTATCTTGTCATACGTGTACAAAACATCTCTTGCAGGTAACAGAAAGAAGGCAACAACAAGGGGAAAAAAAAAAGCCCTTACATCTCCCATTGCATGCTTCAGCTGACCTACCTTCCCCCAGGGAAAGAATGCAATGCCTGATAAATCATATGCATGCTGTGAAAGCAAAGGCTCATCCCTCTGTGCCTGCTTTTTCTGCACAAAAGGTACAAAGAAGTGCTTCTAATTTGGATAATAATTCCACAGAAGAAAAGGTTTCTGTTAAGCAGGCATAGGTTGTATGCACTCGTTTACTTGAAACTCCTAAAACCAGGCTAAGGAGGCTCTGAACTGTGTAATTCATGAATGATTTCGCCATAAAGGTATGGAAATCCATTTTTAAATAATAACAAAAAAAAACCCAACAGATACCTTGCATGCATACTTGACTATCAGCAGCATTACCAGCCAAAAATCAAAGCTGTTCATAGAAGCTTCCCTCAATGAGGAGAGTTTCCACCACAGGCTAGCTTCTGGAGCATGAGAGGATGCCTTAATTCAGTTGCCTTTTAAGACCACAGTGCACTTCCTACAAAGCCATCCAAGGACAGTTTCACCACAGAATTTAAATTTCATTGATATTCAGCTATGAGTAATCCATTCTTACAGGCCAACAGCCACAGGGCACCGTTTCTAGCCTTCTGTCTCTCCTCAGTTCAGCAGGTACATCACTGTTTTCTCACTTCTTGTTTCACATCACAAGTAGACTCAGCCATGACCCTGAACTACATATTCAATGGAGGAATCAGACATCCAAATCTCCTGTTCTGGAAGACGTCCGACCCTGCCCATCAAACCCTCTCCCACCTCATTCACCTTGTCAAAACTCCATCTCATGAGACTTCAAGGTAGCCCAATATTCTGGCTTTTAGGAAAGTAGTAATTCATCCCTGGGGGCTGGGCTGGAGGCACTTCCAGGAGAACCTCTTGAGAAGAGCTACCTGAAGCGAGTTTCAGCTCACCAAGACGGGTTTCCCTTTTGTCCCAGAAGGCAGGTCAGCCCTGGCTGTCCAGGAGGGGATGTCCTTCCCCCCATCTGCTCCAGCCCCAGGACCTCTTTAGGAAACAGAGAAAAGGAGAAGCGTTGCCAATTTGCCACTCTGTTCCTGCCCCCTCGTGCACCATCCCCAGCTGCCAAGCGATTTGATATTCAGTTGGCAGCAAGCGTCTTGTGCTCTCAGAGAAAGTAAACTAATTGCCTTCATTATTACTGTTGTTTCTCATATCCCATTTGTGCTTTGTGCCACTTGGCTCTTTTGATCATTCATCTTAAATATACACAGACTTCAATCTATTTAAGATTTATCGGCGCTGTGTTCTGCAGGTTAATACTCTTTCCAGAAAGTAAGATTTCTTACAGTTTGATAGTATTTGGATAAGGAGCCAGTGCCTCCCTTTGCACCTTATTTACTTTTCCCCCCTCCCTCCACATATCAGTTAATAAAAAAACATGGATGCAAAGCAAAAGAAAATCTTACAAGATAAGAACACCCACAGATACATCCAGAAAAGTTAAACACCATCACCTAGAAAATCAATAGCAAAGTCAGAAAAACTTCCAATCTCTGATCTAAATCCTAGGCAGACTCAAAAAAAAAAAAAAAAAAAAAACAACCACGAGTACTTTATTTCTAACATCACCTTTCATTTATGACATATTTCTCATTTCAGTTACTTGAAATACTTTCAACAGTGAAAGAAAAAAAAATACGTGATGAACTCTCCTTTATTTTCCTGGTTTAGTTTTAAATTAAAAAGAAGAACCTAGCATGATCCCTAAATCCTATATTTCAAAATTTAGGTTTGATTAAAAAAGGAGAGATCAAATGGACAGCAGAAAGTGTGGAAGTTTTTTGTCTAAATGAGGCAATTTTTATTAAAAATGGAAGAAAAAAAAAAAATCTCGACAAGTACTTCTCAACTGTAACTTGCCAAAGATACAGAGATATAAAATACAAACATTTCACTCCAATTTGGTGTTTGGAATAATAACCACATAAGAATAATAGTCAAAACCTAAAGATTGAGCTTTCTGGATATTCTAACACAGGAAGCTTTGCTTATAAGCATTTTTGTCCATTTGATAGATTAAAGAGATGCATATACCCAAAACGATATCAGAGCAGATAGCACAGCAACTAGGAAGTCTTCGAGTTGTCATTTAAGAGACTCAGACAGAAAATAAATAACAATAATAATAAAAATGTTATACAGCCAGCAAAACAGCTAGATGTGACATTTATTTCCAGTCTCTTTTCTCATATTAAAGACTACTCCTCTGTCCCGGCAGCAACATTCATTGTATTCAGAGCACTGCAACAATGAGAGCATCTTCATCCCACTGTAATTGTCCCAGGGGAGGGTGGCATGAGGGTACCTCAGTTCTTTCAGTCAGAGGAAAGATCACGGCTCGTTCCTCCAGTGACCTTCACCCAAAAAGAGCTCTGCAGCTGAGAGCTCCTACACCTTCCTCGTAGCTATTAGTCTACCTCGCCATGCTTAGATATCCCAAAACACGGTAGGCAAGCTCAAAAGGAGCAGTCAGTTATCCCTACTGGATTCCACTCTGGCTCCTAACAAATAGTTGGTTTTCTGAGCAATTACAATTAAATCATTTTGTGATGAAACTTTTATCAAGAGGCACCACAGGAACAAAATCAGCAGCATAACTCAATTTGTTTTCTCACTGAAGATACATTGTTGGTCGGTATTTTTCAAATTGAGGCCTTCTACCTTTACGTCTTGTAAAAGACAGAGGACATCTCTCTAACCTCATTAAGTTCATAACAAAGACCAGAAGGAATACTGTCTTCAGTTTTCAAAAGATGACATATGGTGTGTTCCACAGGATTGTCAGAACTAATCTCTGAATTCTTCACCTTAAATTGGCTGACAACTGTGCTAAGCTAAATTTATTTTTGTATTAACCCTTAGGAATGCAAGCACTTTCTAGATCACCAGCAAATGGTAGAACTAGTAACCTTTGCAATTCTATCTCACTCTTTGTCTGAAAGCTTCAAGGTAGAACACACATGCCAATCTCCAGAACATCCAGCAGGAGAGACACCAAAGACACTTTAAAGATACAAACTTAGTAGCAAATAGAGATGTCGAGATGAGATTGCAATGCAAGGACAGACTAATGGAGTTAATTTCCCAATTCCTAGCTCATAGCTGGAGCTTATTTTTAATCTTACTGTTAATCATAGAATTGTAGAATGGATGGGTTGGAAGGGACCTCAAGGAACATCAATTTCCAACACCTCCCACCAGACCAGGTTGCTCAAAGCCCCATCCAGCCTGGCCTTGAACATGTCTAGGGATGGGGCATCCACAACTTCTCTGGGCAACCTGTTCCAGTGACTCACAACCCTCATAGCAAAGAATTTCTTTCTAATATCTCACCTAAATCTCTTCTCTTTCAATTTAAAAGCATTATGCCTCATCCTATCACTTCAGTCCCTGATAAAGAGTTCTTTAGTTCAATGGAAGTCGCTACCTTAATGTAAGGATTTCCTAAACGTTTGCCAGACCCCCTACAGTACCAGCATCAGCTACTTTGAAAACTTCTGAAAATTACCATTTTCACATTCACAGAAAGCCATCCACGCAAGGCTTGCAGGCTTTATGAAAGCAGTTCTGGCTGGGACCCAAAAAGATATTAATTTCAATAGTTCTCTTCATTTATGTCAAGAATTTGATGAAGCCTAGGAGACCTCTGCCTTGTTAGAGAACCAAATTACTATTGTCCTGAGCAAGGAGCTGTAAGTGAGATGATCAAAAATATCAAGCAACTTGTTTCCCCTACCCAGCCACCCGCCCCAAATCTATAAATGGATAAAGCATCATTCTGCACTTCACAGATTCTATGAGGAAAAGTGGATTAAATACTAAAAGACTCTGTTATTACAGCCAGCACTCACGAAGACAGAACAGGACTTCAGTAAAAGGAAAGTTTTTCCATTAAATGCAGAGTCAACTGGTAAAACTTCTCCTTCCATCATTCCAGATGGTCTCTTCTAGCTTTTTCTCAAGGTTGTTTCCAGCATTACTTTGCACAGCACGTGAGGCTATCAAAAAAGATCAATAAGATCAATGAACACTAGCAAAATCCGTTTTAACAACACATCCAGACTTATATTTCTCAGAAACCAGACAATGTAGGCGTTCTTTAGCTCAGTAGCCAAGAAAGGGAAAGCTTCCATCTCTAGAAATCATCTCCCTTTGATCATTTCTTGATCAGACACAACAGCTCCCTTCAACTCCACCTAGAGAAGTTGCCTTAAAGCTTCTTAGCTTTTCTTTGCACTAAGGTATATCGCAACATACTGCCGTTCCAAGGTGAGGTATTTTTCTCATAAAACATTTGACTAGAAGGAAATAAAAAATAAAAAATAAAAACCAAGGAATATCTGTCGTCCCCAAGATATATTTTTGTACCCTCAACTGTGACTTAGAGATTCCTACACATTTTTAACTCTAAACCTACCTCCTCACAGCTTCTTCCTAGCTGTATTTTGTTAAACAGCTACAAGCCATACTTATTTTTGATCTACACTTTCATTGTGTTTGACTATAGTGTTCAAAATCACAGCCCATCTGGGTATGTCTTTTTCGTTTTCCCTTCTCTGACTACTGTTTATTATGGCTAACAAGAATTTGCCTCTACATTCTCCCCAAACTGTGAAAACGTGGTTATTCAATCAGGATACGTACAGATAGTTCCAGAGATAGTCTCAGATTCAACAAAAAAAGTATAGGCATTCACTTGATGAACAAATAATCTTTAGCTGGTATTGTTCAGGCAACAACAACAACCACCTACATGAAGTCGGATTCTCTGTGAATAAAGACTCTTCAGAGCCAGAAACTCCTTGTCACGCACCAAAAATTAATCTTGCAAGCTCCTCAAGGCAGAGAGGGAGAAACAAAGAAAACGTTCAAGTCCCTTTTCCATCACACGCACATAATACACAAGTGAAGGAGCAAGAAATAACACCAGCACAAACCCTTCATCTTGCAGCTCATCACCCTCCATCGGAACTGCTAAAGCAAAGACTTGGTGTCAGCTTCCTATTGATCGCAGATGGAAATCGCTTCACCATTTTTCCCTGCACAAAGATCCTCGCCGTGAAACTGTGAACGTTTTTGTGATCTAAAAGTTACTCACTCGACAACACAAAAGGAGCTTTAGCTTCAACAGGCCCAAAAATTAGGCCGCTAACTCCATTGTGCCACAGCCTATATTCAAAACTCACCACATTCAGAGGCATTACAAATATCTATCTACTACTCAAAAAAATACCTGTTGATTTTATGGAGGGGTTTTTAATTTTTGCTGCTGTACAGTCATAATAGCATAGGTATGTCTAGATATTTGTCAAATTTATTTCAATTATTCCCTAAAAGTTAATGTTGACCTTTCGCAGTAGGCCGGTACAAGTTCAGTAGCTATAGACTTTTTTTTTTTAACAGAGCTCTGCAAGAGAAATTCTCCAAAGAAACGCAGACATTATTGATGAATTTCACATCATCAAAATACAGGAAGTGTTACACCAGAGAATGCTGTCAGGCTGTAAAATCAGACTGGCACAGTTGGCCAATAATTAATATCACTGCACTGACAAGTGCATGTGTGTGTGTATACACTGAAAATGAGTTATATGCATTAAATGTTTATATCTTGCACAACATCCATTTCAATATAAAGTAATATGTAATATAAATAATTCTCTCCCGTGATGATAGAGGTTTCCAGTTAGACCTCGCATACAGTAAAAGCCCCTGCTTGTGCCAAAGAGCTAGGTGAACACAAGACTGAATCAGCAAAGCACTGGGCAGCCAGCAGGTTCTAGGTTCTCAAACAGCTTTGAATCCAAGTTTGTTTTACACCAGTTGCATTGGCAAAAGCGTTGTGCTTTCAAACCAAAGCCTTGACCTTTCTAGGGCAACAAAACTCTACCACGTGTTGCCATTTTCAAAGACAGGCAGAAACAGTCCCTTCTGTAGCAGGTCCAGAGAAAGGAATTCCAGCTCATTTTCAAGTGAAATGCAAACCTATTTTCCCCAGCAAAGCAGTGAAATGCCAAGGGTAGGGGAATGGTTACTGCTGGCCCTGTGAGATGTTGTCTGCTAGGTGACGCTACGTAGATAGCCAGGGTCTAGGTGTCCCAAGTGGCGATTAGGACAACCTTCAAAGCGTGACAAGATTCTGTAGGCCCTAGCTTACACAACCTTCCCTGCTGGTTTCAGTGGTCCAATTGGTTTTACAGTTTCTGGCCACCCTCCAGTAGGCTCAGTTTCCCAAATCATGTTCAGGCCTGCCTGTTCAGGAGGGGAAGCAGCTCTCAAACAACATTACGCTCTTGTATGAACACGTAACTGCTGGAAAAAAGAGATAGCCCAGAAGAGGACACTCTCACCTCTCCCTCATAACATCTCCATGCTTCTGTGTTTTAGCAAAAGGTTCATAGAATGTTTAGAGTTGGAAGGGACCTTAAAGATCACAGGGTTCCAACCCCCCTGCCATGGGCGGGGACACCTCCCACCAGACCAGGTTGCTCCTAGCCCCATCCACCCTGGCCTTGAACCCCTCCAGGGATGGGGCAGCCACAACTTCTCTGGGCAACCTGTTCCAGAGCCTCACTACCCTCACAGCAAAGAATTTCTTCCTGAGATCCAATCTAAATCTCTGCTCTTTCAATTTAAAACCATTACCCCTCGTCCTATTGCTACAAATGTACTACCATTCATCTTCATGACCACATATTTGTAATTCTCCTTGATGACTGAACAGGACCCCACACACACCTTCTGCCTTCCCTTGACTTTTGATTCAGCAAATTTTTAAGTAAATCCCATCATCTAAATAATCATGACACTAACATGGACACTTGCCACCACTATGTTGCTTACTCTTCTTGTGTCCCCAATCAGGTCCCTTTAGCCTACAGCATCTCCGAGATGAGGACTAATTATTGCTTTGTGTTTGCACTCCAACATGATTGAGCCCTACTTACAAGCATTTAAGATAATAATTGCATACTTGTACAAATTGCCACAGAGACAATGCAGGCACAACTACTTTTCTTCTGTGCATGTTAAAAAAAAAATAAAAAAAATCTCACTTTGCTGCTATCTGGAAAACAAAATACAGCATTGAGGACAATAGGAATTAGCAAATATATACACATACATATTGGAGTCCCTATGTGAAAATTTCAGGACCTCACACCAAATTTTCATGCCTAAGCCTATTCCTATCCAAACCAACTCTCTAGTGAAGGCAGAAAATAATTAAGTGAAGCTCATGAAGTAACCATCCTTGAATTTTTAGTTGAAGATGAAATTCCGTGCAATTTTTACTATTTACTTTCTATTATTTGAGGTTGAATTAGCTTCACGTTTGCAAGATGCAGGCAGCATTTGAGTCTAAACCAGAAACTAGGTCTGATCTGGCCTCAAGTATCACAAACTCAATCAAGTCACTACTGTTTTTCTGGGGGAGCAGGGGGTTTTTTGCATGGAAAGTAAGTAAAAATGTTAGTAGCTCCAGTTTCACCCAAAACTTCATGTAAATAATGGCATGCACTAACGAGACATAAGCATTCCCAAGAGTCCATGATAGAAACATTTCAGTGTTCATGCATCAGTGTTTCAAATTTATTTCTAGTAGCATCACAACCAATTATTCTCCATCAGGCTATGAAAAGTTGCATTTTGGGTTTTTCTAAAGTGAAGAACCTGAGCAAAAGTGGACATTTTTATCTAAAATAAGTATTAAATATCTAAATCTAAAGTAAATCTAAATCAAGTAAATATAGAACTACACAAAATGATCATGAGGCAGTTAAGGTGATACAGAAATTAAGTTAGCTTTCCTCAACAGCCCATGAGGAAGGAAAGCTGGACTATCTAACTGTTCAATGTGCTGGAAAACCAACAATTCAGAACTCATCATATAATTCATAGTTGGTGTACAAGCATTGATGTGCAATACCCGCAGGAAACAGGCTCTGCTGATATATTTGGAAGATGCAAAAACTACTTTTTGTAGTAATTGTTCAGAGAGATAAGGTTTAAGTTTTCATTTAGCATCTTAGAAATGCCAAATCAGAATTTGAACAACGTAATATATTTTGTACTAAGCACTCCATATTTTATTTTTTCAGAGAATGGGAGACTGTTTCCTTAATTTCCTGAGATGTTACGGATTAAGACATTAAAATTGCATGGGAAAGCATAACTGTGCCCCCTTGTGTGCATTACTAACATCATATGACAGGTCTCGACACACAATACATGCCCTTCTCCCAGCTCAGTTTTCACTTTCTGAAACTTTCCCCAGATTTTCGCTAACTCCAAGAATAATTCCATAATGAGTAGCACAAATGTGACAGGTAAGAGGCAGCAGAGGGAGATACACCCTAGGCCAGCCCTCCATCCCCAGCGCTCGCGAGCCCTGTTTGCTGTTGATACCCTCCAACACCCCTCACAGGCAGAGGAAATTAAAAAGCTGAATTCGAGCTGAAGGAAAGAACAAAGTAAAATACGCCCGCAGCACACGACTCACTCAATATCACTGCCCCCAGGCCAGCGATGCTGGGGAACAATGCCACAGGCTGTGCTTAATGCCACCTTTAATATGCTTAGCATAAGCTTTTTTTTTTTTCCATTTTATTTTATTTTTAAATAATCTATACTGGAAGAAAAGATTTTTTTTTTATTTTTTTTTTTAAATTAGCAACAAATGGAGCACAGTACCCAGAACTCCAAAGAGTCTTTCCAAATAATAAGGGATTGACCAAATAATGACCTCCAGGGATTGGGCAGTCACAGCTTCTCTGGGCAGCCTGTTCCAGTGCCTCACCACCCTCACAGGAAAGAATTTCTTCCTAATATCTCATCTAAATCTCCCCTCTTTCACTGTAAAACCATTACCCCTCATAGAGTTACTCAGGTTGGAAAGGACCCTTGAGACCATCGAGTCCAACCATCAACCCCACTCTACAAGGTTCTCTCCTACAGGATATCCCCCAACACCACATCTAAACCACTCTTAAACACATTCAGGGATGGTGACTCAACCACCTCCATGGGCAGCCTGTTCCAGTGCCTGACCACTCTTTCCATGAAGAACTTTTTCCTAATGTTCAGCCTAAACCTACCCTGTTGGAGCTTGAAGCCATTCCCTCTTGTTCTATCGTTAATTACCTGTGAGAAGAGACCAGCACCAACCTCTCTACAACATCCTTTCAAGTAGTTGTAGAGGGGGATGAGGTCTCCCCTCAGCCTCCTCTTCCTCAAACTAAACAGTCCCAGCTCCTTTAATTGTTCTTCATACGATTTATTCTCCAGGCCCTTCACCAGCTCCATTACCTCCTCTGCCCTTGCTCCAGCACCTCGATATCTCTCTTGTATTGAGGTGTCCAAAACTGGACACAATACTCGAGGTGTGGCCTCACCAGTGCTGAGTACAGGGGGACAATCACCTCCCTGTTTCTGCTGGAAACACTATTTCTAGTACAAGCCAGGATGCCATTGGCTTTCTTGGCCAAGTGGGCACACTGCTGGCTCATATTTAGCTGCCACCATCCTATCAATCAAACCTGGTATTCAACGATTCAAGAGCTAACACGGGCCTCTTGACAGAAAATATCAGGTATTCACACGTGTTACTCAGCAGACATTATAAATGCTAAAAAACTTCTGAAATACAGGGAAATTGGTATCGAGCTACATCAAGAGAAGCTTAAAAACCTATTTCAGCATGTAATGGAGAGAGTTTTAGCATATTGAACAAACTTTAAAAATCCCATTTTTGTGCTGTGTGCAGAAAAAAACTCCACAAATTACTCCTTGCAGCCAGAGAATGTGGTTTGATAAGAGTTTTATGTGGCTAAGCATGATTTAAGATGGAATAGTCTCTTTTTTCCCTGTAATATTCTGTTTCTCCCCATTCTCCCCTCCACTCCAGAAGTTCGTTTTCAAGTGAATCAAGAGAAGTAGTTTTCCCTTGAATTGGATTTTAAACACTCATCATTACAATTCTGTTAAGTAGGATTGCAAGTACAAATGCCTCCCTCAGTCAGAAACAAAATCTGTTGTGAGAAGTAAAATTTTAAATCTGTTTAGCTCTCAGGTAGCAACTTCATTTAATCGCCTTTAAAAACCGAAACAAAACAGAACAAAATAAAATAAGAAAGAAAATTCCATAACTCCTGAATAATCCAGTCTGCAAATGGACCCAGTCTGCTCAAGGATGTCCAATCCCCTATGTGACGCCTTTCCAATCCTGATGTTGCCATTTTCAAACATGGATAGTGTTCCAGTGTTAATCGTTCCTCAAAAGCCAAGGAATGATGCATCTGCACGGATTTTGAAGTAGAAGGACGACTCTTCATTAGCTGTGAGGTGATCCTCCTCTCCCAAAAACCTGAAACCTTACTGGGTCTAGGCTGAAGTTAAATGATCTCTGACATCAGACAAGGAATCACAGTTAGCACTTGGAAAGCAGATCCCTTGACTGCTCTCCTTATGAGGTTAAGAATATACCAGCTTTACCTTAAGACCCTCTTCATTATTTACTCCTGGAAGGTGTATTTTTCAGCTCTACCTTCCTTAGAAGAGTTGTAAAAGGATAAACCAGGTCCCTGAAATACGAAACAAATCCTTTTCTAACTTCCTTTTAAATCAAAAAATGTCCCTAAAATGTTAGCAAAGACAGAGCCATCCGCTCGCTCCTCTCCCCGGCAGAGGAAAACACTTCAGGCCAAAAATACACAGGCAAATCTGACATTTAGGGTCTAGGCAACATCTCCATGCTATGGGAGAAGGACAGCAGAACAACTGTCTGAGTCTCACAAGGGCCTCAAACGAAGAGAAGCCTTGTCGGATCGCCAGTGGCTGCAGGAGGAAGACCAGACCTTCTCCTCCTTCAAAACATAAGGAGAGTTAATATCCCACGAACAGCACATTTTAAGGGCAAAACTCTAAGGTAACTTCAGCTAGGGACACAATTTAGGTAAGGCAACAATGATTAAATGTAATGATTAATAACTAAGCCATATTCCAGCATGCAAACTCCATTGAAACGCCTTTTAATTCCAGAATATTTATCTTTGTTCTCTCTGAGTAACCCCCAGTAATGCAGCTTCAGCATTTACTGGATTTGGGATGCAGCGTAGACTATATACCTTTCCTCAGATAATATTTTGAGAGCCACTCATGTTAAATTATTTTTTCTGCCTCTCAGCTGGAAATAGAACTTCTTTCAAAGGCTCTTGGTAGGTTTAAAATCATCACAATTTTTTTATATTGCCTGTCCTATAGTATTCTTACACAATCACAGATTTCCCACACCTCTCTTTCCTCTGCAGGTCATACCAGATATGATGTTACAACCATCCCCTAAAACACAGTCTGTGCCTCTGTTAAAATATGTTTTCCAGCCTCAAAATGAGGATAAAACCAACCAACCAACCAAACAAAAAAATTATTCAGAAAACTGACTTCTCTATTTGATGAAAAGGCAAAATATTTGAGCAAATCCTTTTTACTACGGTGTCTCCAGGTTTACTCAGTGAAACCACAGCAGCCCCACCAGGCAGCTGGGTTTAGCTTCTGGAAACAGCCCTCACTGGGCTTCTCTCCCAAGGGGTTTGATGGCATCAAGGTGGGTGTCCCCAGGGTGGGCAGACGTAAGCACAGCACACGGGTTTCAAGAGGCAAAGCAAATCATTTCAGTCACCGCATCCGAGAGTAAAACACTGACGGGGTACTGCTGGAGGAAAATGAGGAGAGCACAGATACAGAGGAAGGTCAAAACACACACGCTGACACCTCAGAGAGAAGCAAAGCCAGTTTTTCTTAATGCCATGTTAATAGGGGCGAAATAGATAACTGTACTGTTTGCAGCTCATAAATAAAATGATGTGCCATACCAGGTAAAGCGGTGGGCGTAGAGTTTTCCCTTATGCTTTTCTCCTGGATAAAATGCAAAGTCAAAAGCCTTTTGTAAGATAGCTTCATTAACATTAGAAAAAAAATAAAAATAATTAAAAAAAGACATCAAAGTATGACATTCTTCTTCTACAAAGGGTAGTAACCCTCACCTCCTGAGCACCACTTTATGTTACTCGATAGCAAACCCCTGCGGAAAACACATTAAAGGATATTAGCATAGAGCTTCCCACTCCACAGAGAACAGAATCTCCTCGTGGTGACTGGAGCAAGCCAGAAGAAAAATGATGTCGCCAAAGGTGACCTCCGAGTAGTTTTATAGAGAAGTGATAATATAAACCCATTCTCCCAAAATAGAACAGCACAAGAACTGCCGCTACAAGCTAAAGAGGACCGGTTCCACTGCCCGATAAGCAAGGGGATAAGCGTTTTGTCTACAATTAAGAAACTACAAATTAAGAAATATGATGGCATTCAGCAGAATTCAGCTCCCTATGACCTTTCCCATCGACGCCAGGCTATGAGTAATCTACAGAACCACCAGTCTTGTCATACCAGGCAGGGCATAGAGGCGTTAACACCACAGACCTTCAAGGCTCCCTAATGACAAATGGGCGCGTCGCAGTTGGCACTAGTTGGCATGCAGAGTGCCAAAACCCCTCGAGAGCCAAAAATATGCCCACAAACGTACATCATCGACTACCGTGCAAGTAAACACAGTGGATCCCTAACAAGCAAATTGAGCGATTCGAGGGAGTCTTCAATTTTAGTCAGTAATCGGGTTGATTTCTTTATTTATTTATTTAAGAAGCGGCAAGAGTACAAATTCATAGCAGTTTTGGTCAATAAAAAAGCTGCTTTGATAGTCTATAGAAATGCTAAAGTTGTAGGTTTGGAGGATGTATATGCAAATAAAGCTGAAGCTCAAAAATAGGCAACGTACTCTGCCATTCCTGTTTAAAAATACCTAAGAGTCTTTGAGTCAAGTTGACTGGCAGTTTTTTTAACATAAATTCAAATACTCCTTCTTTCCTGAAACTTGTGCCCCACCCACTCCAGCCCTCCCCAACTCCCCCTTCCCATGTGCATGCCCACCATCAGTTAATCAAATTCCACCAACCCACTGCAACACCCTGGACGCCCAACCTTTGTATCCTTACTGGTTACCAGTTTGCCCGCAGTTTCCTGAGAGCCCACCAATTTTACGTTTCTCTGTCAGGTCTGTGTCCTTCTATTTCTGTTAGTTCTTCCCCCAGCTTCTCCTCCTCATCAGTTTGACAAGGTCCTTGACTAGATAATCTTGCAGAAATAAGTGTTCCCAAGTTCCCCCCCTACCCTTTATCAGTTAGTGTCATGTACCCCTACATACTCCCACATACTCTCACAAACTTCTGACTGAAGTTAAGTGAAATCAAGTGGGGAATAAAAGAAAAAGGGGGGAAAAAGGCACTTCAAAAGTATCCATGGATAAATTGCCATGGGAGTCTTCCACCTTCTATTTTTGCTTCTGGTGTGCTCAGACAAGGGCCGCATTCATACTTGTGTAGAGAATTTATACTCCCTGCATTTACAAAGTGGCTCCGTTTCATTTCAAAGAATCCTTCAGGGAGGAAAGTTATACTCAGTGTGAGTAAAGGGTACTTTCAACTCAAAATACAAGGCAGATTCTACTGCAGTAAGCCAGCCTTAGAGGAGGGGAAAAAAAATGTAGCTGCTCCACAAACTAAAGGCATGTGTTTAGTCAACAACTCTACTTTCTGAAAGAAGGAGGAAGCTTTGAGGAGAGGTTTGCGATCCAGTGCTATAGCTACTTCACTTTAAACCACTAAAAGTGTAGAATATTTCTGCCAAACACAGCAATAATTTTGAAGGAAAGCTTATTGTTTCTTTCCTTCATCTTCCAGTAGTTATAATTATGTACCCAGATAACTCTCCCCACTTTGCAAAGAGCACCAACATCAGATTTCGGAGCAGCACTATGCAATAGTGCTTACAACTTCCACAACAACAACTCTGCTACAAAATTTAGAAACAAGGAGAGAATTTTTTCCCAAATAGTTTTTACAAGTCAAGGACAGCCAGGAGTGAAACAACGTGGGCAAAGAAAACACATAGAATCATAGAATGGTTTGGGATGGAAGGGACTTTGAGGATCATCAAGTTCCAACTCCATCACCCCATTCCCTAATCAAAAGTCCCATCTCTCCTGTAGTCCCTCTAAGTACTGGAAGGGGCTATAAGGTGTCCTCAGAGTCTTCTCTTCTCCAGGCTGAGCAGAAGTGGGAAGAGATCCCAGGTCTCTTCTCCATACTAAACAGAAAAACTGGCATCATCAAAGCTGGAAAAAGAAGGAAAACATGACATCTTTGGAATTCTCTTCTTGGCTCCAGAAAGAGCTTCTAGACTTCAAGTGTCTGATCTCCTAAAAAGTCTAACTTACTTCTCCTGAAAGCTTTGTTTTCCCTGTAATCTGAAATTCAGAAGCACTGTCAGGAGGACACAAGAGATTACCCTTAAAATTTATTACACCGAGCAACAAAAAAATGACATCCAGTGTTCCAAACCATGATTATTTGAACCAGAGGATCTAACATGGAGCTTTAGTGGGAACATTGACCTGGGTTAACCACAGACCTACAGGACCAGCTCAATCCTTCCAGGCTCTTCCAACACACCTGGCAGGTGGAACCTGCAGATGCCTTTTAGCTTAAAAGAGCTGTTTCCCCGCAAATGTGTCTAAAGTGCCCCAGCTCCCTCTTCAACATGCTTTTTGTGTCAGTATTTAATTCCTCCCTACACAGAGGATTTGACACAACGCTGCTGGAAAGATTAACCCATTCCCCCAGGCCCTCCCAGGGAACTACACACACACAGCAGTTCATACACCTACACCGAAAAGTTGCTCCATGGATCAGCATTTCACAGCACAATTTCACTTCATGACAATATTCCACAGCTTCTAAGTCAGGCAAGTTTGTGTGAAACAAAAACTTTTCGTTTTTTTTGTTACAACAAAACACAGCTCATGATTTCTACCTGCTTACTGATCAATTTGACGCTATTGGAAAAATAAGGCAGCTGATTTCAGAAACAAGAATTGCTCACACCGGGCAGGGTATATACATCATTAATCATTTTTTGTTTCTTAATCTTGTTCTTCCTGTGCTGTAGATAGAACAATTCTGCCACCTAGAGTAAAATCCAGGCCCAGGATAAAAAGATTTTGGTGAACACACACTCTATCTGCTTGACTGATTTGAAATGGGAGACATACCTTGCACGGGAGATAATGAAATGCAAATATTATAGGTTTATTCATTTTTTAAACCATGCTACAAAATATTTAGTAGGCTGCTTGCTATCAAAATCAGCAGCAGTGCCAGAGAACTAGGTGAAATATATGATAAATACAGCAGAGATCATTTACATTTTTATTGGCCCTTTCATTACACACATCTCCAAATACTTCCAAAACTTCACAAAGTAGTTCTCCATTTCCCCACATAAATAGGCTAGAACTCCCTTAACAAGGTTTTAAATTAGGAATTGGTCTATTTGGGCAAATAAGGAAATTGTAACCCAATTTAACAGAAAAATGCTTCCAGTTCATATATATATCTCTCTCGCACATTTCCAAATATTTCTATTTCCGAAGCCAAAAAACTGCTGCCAGTTGATATGTAAATTATCCATACCCAGCTGCCCATTAGCTGGGAGAGGAGAAGTGAGGCAATGGCAAGGCAGAGCAACTCCCTACAAAGAGCTGATGATCCTTAGTTTAATTTATACGCAAGCCAGGATTTTAGCATCTTATTAATATGAATCCAGGCACCTACCTCCAGTTCTCCAGCTCACAAGGGTGAAGAACTGATGCCTCCTTGGATATGAATCTGTGGTTTTAAAGACCCAGATAAATTTAAAGCAATAAACCATCCTGTTCTGGGGGCTGAAAGGACACATGCTGAGCTCTTCCATGAACAGTTATGTCAAAGTACCAAATAGCACATAATTTTTCCTCTAGTGACTGAAATACATTTGTCATGGTGGTAGATGGAGATTTACTTCCAGCTAAACAGACTAAAAATATGATTTTCTTCCTCTAGGTTCTGTCTCTCAGAGAAGAGCACCCTACGGAGGGTGTGCAAGGTTAATCCCCCAGCTCACCAAGGGCTGGTCAAAAAGGCACGGACAAGAATTCCCTCCAGAGGCAGGTTTGGGATGTAATCTCCAGAGCACAAAGTCTTCAAAATATTAGTTGCTAGAAGCCAGGAGGGTTTGCCAGGTAAAGCATCTGTCTTTTTCACAGTTCTCTTCCTTAAACACCTGCTACTCCCGGAGACCAGAGAGCGAGATAGCTGGACCTTGGCACAACCCATGATGGCCACCCCTCAAGTGGTTGGGTTTGTGATAGGAAAAGCACAGAGAATGAGTCGTTGCTGGAATTAAAAATAGCCTGTGTTTATTGGCAATAATGTGTTGCACCGGATGCACATAGCACACTCCAGCTGAGGATCTAAGTGTTTTGCAAACATTAATTAAGCTCTGCACTGCTGTTATGATTCACAGAATGCCATTATCACACCCAAAGGATGCAGGAAAGAAAGGCATTGAAGCAAAGTATAGGGAGGCAAGCCCTTGAAGGCACAAGGACTCTGGTTCCATTTCAGATCACATCAGCCTGCACCCATCCCAGGACAAAGCAAGTAAAGTCAAGGATTACTCAGAACAGAACATTTCATTTTTACATGATTTGTGAAGCACAGAGGCTTTAAAAAGAGTACTCCTTTCTTCTGACCATTCTTTCTTTTCTTGTCACTTGAGGCATTATATATTAACGTTTCCCTAATAACAGTTCTTTTATTATTTCTGTTTATTCTGATCTCTTCTTGACCTTGAGTGCATTCACCTTTCTTTTCAAACCTGCTAGCCTTAACCTGCTTCAAATCATTTGTCCTTTGAGTATCATGTTTCCTCCAAACACCCTCTCCCCCACATTTTTTCTTTCTTCTTTCACCTGACATTCTCTCCCCGCCCTGCACATTTTCCTCTCTCAACCTTTACTGATCATTTCCGAGTCCCTGGGAAGCAAATCGCTCTCTGTTGCTGGGAAAGGAGAGCAAACAGGCGTGGGGAACCTCAGGAGCAGAGAGCAACAACCAGCCTTTGTTGTCCTCCAGTGCGTCCCTGCCCATGGCAGGGAGTTTGGAATTCGATAATCTTTAAGGTCCCTTCCAACCCAAACCATTCTATGATTCTATGATCTCCATTTAAGTAGAAACATGTTGAAACTGAGGACGCATCCTTCAGCAACTGGTATGGTTTGTGTTGTGATATGTCTTTATAGTATCAGTCATGGCATCAGTGGGAAACCAACATGACTGAGAACCTCTCTGAAGGGACCCAACACCAACACACTGCAGAATGGAGATTGAGACTTCGATGTCTACATGCAGTTGCAGGGCTACCACCTCACTGAGAACACGGAAACGTGGTGGGACAGTTCACAAAACTCAGCCATTGCAATGGCGGGATAAAGGGCATGACAGTGAGAAAGTGGAGTTATCCTTGATGTGAGTGCTGCAGGGATGCGTGGAGCTCTGCCTGGGGATAGGCAACAAGCCACTGATAGCTTATGGATCAGAATCATAGAATGGTTCAGGTTGGAGGGGACTGTAAAGATCATCCAGTTCCAACCTCCCACCAGACCAGGTTGCTCCAAGCCCCATCCAGCCTGGCCTTGAACACCTCCAGGGATGGGGCAGCCACAGCTTCTCTGGGCAACCTGTTCCAGTGCCTCACCACCCTCACAGCAAAGAATTTCTTCCTGAGATCTCATCTAAATCTCCCCTTTCAGTTTAAAATCATTACCCCTTGTCCTACCGCTCCATTCCCTGATCAAGAGTCTCTCCCCATCTCTCCTGCAGCCCCTTTGGGTACTGGAAGGGGCTCTAAAGTCTCCCCAGAACCTTCTTGTCTCCAGGCTGAGTAAGTCCAACTCTCTCAGCCTATCATAAGAAAGCTTTCTACAGGCACATCAGCAACTTAAGGAATAACTTCCACGAAAGGAAGTTCCAAGAACTTCCAACATGGAGCTGCTGAATCAGACACACAGCTTATGGTGACAGCCAGTGTGGATAAGGCTCAGGTCCTTGATGCCTGCTATGCTTCAGTCCTTAATGGCAAGATCTGCCTTTCAAGCATCTCAGGACCCAGAAGTGAGCAGCTAAGTCTAGAGCAAGGAAAAATTACTGTCAGTAGAGAAGGGATGTACCCACAAGTGCTGAGGGAACTGGCCAAGGTCATTGTGAGACCACTATCAATTTTCTCTGACAGGTTTGTGGTGATCAAGGAAGGTTCCCAAGGAAAGGGAGACAACAAGCATCACACTTTTCACAGGACAAGGAGGAATATCTGCAGAACTACAGGCCAACTGACCTCACCTCAAACCCTGGCAAGGTGATGGAGCAAATAATCCTGGAAGCCATTTCCAAGCACACAAAGGATGGGGAGGTGATGAGTCAGGATGAATTTACAGAGCAGGAATCACACCTGAACAGTCTTATTGCCTTCCAAAATAAAGCAATGAGTGAGCAGAGAGCAGTGGACATGGTTTATCCTGACAACAGCAAGGCTTTTGACAGTCTCCCAAAACTTCCTTCTAGATATACTGACAAAATGCAGGCTTGATAAGAGGACAATAAAGTAGATGGAAAACTGGATGAACTGCCAGGCTCAAAGAGGTTGTTATGACCATCAGAACAAAGGTTGAGACCAGCTGCTGATGTTGTAGCTCTGAGGTCAACACTGGGGCCACCATCATCTAACCTCTTCACTAATGAGCTGGAAGCTGGGACAGAACACATCAACAGCAAGTCTGCAGATGATAAACGATGGGGAGGAGTGGCTGGTACACCAGATGTGTGTGCTGCCAACTCCAAGGGACCTCAACAGCCTGGAGAAATGAGCCAACAGGAACCTCATGAAGTTCAGGAAAGGGAAATTTCAAGTCCTGGATTTGTGGAGAAATAACCCCATGCACTAGCACAGGCTGAGGAATGACCAGGAGGAGAGAAGGACCAAGGAATCCAAGAAACCGAAAGTGAGTCAGCACTGCTCTCTTGAAACAAAGACCAACTGCCTTCCAGAGTGCACCAGAAAGAGAGCAGGTAGAGGGAGATACACACCATAAGTGCACTGACCAGTCCCATCCTCTCAAGTCCAAGAGAGAGATGGACAAACTGGAGCAGCTCCAGCACACAGCCATGAACCAACTGTAGGACAGGAACATCTGGAGAGCAGCTCAGAGGTGGGATCATTTTAGTTGGAGAAGAGAAGGTCTCAGGGGACCTTATCAATGTGTATCAATAACCTGATGAGAGCAAGACTGAGTCAGACTTTTCACAGTGAAAGGATATGAGATAATGGCCACAAACTCAAATGGGAACTTCTCCTTAAAGAAAATACCTTTTTTACACCGAGACAGATCACACACTGGTTCGGGTTGCCCAGAGAGACACAGTGGGGTCTCCATCTGTGGAGATACTCAAAACCAAACTCAGCATAGTCCCAAGCAACTTGCTCTAGGTGACCTTGCCTTCAGTAGGGGTGTTAGATTAGGCAGTCTCTAGTGATTCCTTACGATCCTAAAAGTTCCACGATTCAGGTTCTGAGAGGTGAGCATAAATGTTAAAAAGGGAGCTTTTTTTCATGTGTCCAAAATCAACACACAGAAAGAGATCAGAGATTGTTAGAGATTCTCAGGAAACATACAACTGCAACCCAGTAGCAGGTTAATCCAGTGGTCACCTCACCCAGAATAAGATCTTGGAATACTTTTGAAGCATGTTGGTGGTCCTACAGAGCACACCGAGTCGCAGTGAAGCCAAGCCACAAGGCTCTTTCTCAGGAAAGGAAACGCAAACTCCAGAATCAGGAACTACACTTTAGGGGGGGTACACGTTACCACCTTCAGCTGAGGAGCAGCAATGACAGGGTAAGCCTGGACATCCTCCTCTCCTATTTGCATGCACTCCATTAATTTAGAGAGGTTTTCAGATTAATTAGCAACACGGGTGTGAAATGTCTAGAGACCACAGCCTGTGATGGTTCCACACCACTCACACCTCACATTCTCAGTAGATTCATGTCCCTTCCTTCCCTCCACCATGGGCACCTCATGAAACTCCCTGTTTAAGACGAAGGAAGGTCAAACCTGCTTTGCATGTTATTCTTTTTCCTGGCTTCTGCATTTCACTTGCCACTCGCTTCTCTGCACCCCCTCCCTGAAAATGAATAGATTCGAGTAACCCGAAAGAAAGAGTAGAGTTTAATGTAGCTTTGAAAATCAATACTTTTCTTTGCAAGAGAAAATGCTTAGCTCTCAGAAGAGTTTTATCCCTTAATCTGGGGAATTACTAATAATATCTAGAACTCAGAATAGTACTTTCAATTAAGAGAAGCTTAATATTCATTCAACCCCTCGCAGGAAGGCAGCCACTATTACCTTTATTTCACAGAACAATTGAACTGTCTAATTTAAAGTCACAAAGCAAATAAGTGACAGTAAGAACTAGATTTCAACTTTCTGAAACTTAAACTGTGTTATCCATATGTATTCATTAAAGCAAAGATCCAAAGCTACTACCTTCGTAGGGATGGAAAAGTACGCAAGTCTTTCACTTCAAAGTGATAATATGCAAAACAACAGAATTTTTCCACTGAAAAGATTCATTGTTCTAAGGTTCTAGTGGGAATTTACATGGAACCTTAGCCATAGATGTATTTTATACATATATATGTATATACATACCAGTAAGCTCTAAAAATTCAAAGAGGTTTCCCATTATTGAGTCAAATCCAACAGTATTTTCCTGAAAAGTAGTATCAATGCAATCTCTGAATTCCTGCCTTTTCTATTTTTATTTCCCACCTTCAGATTCTCCATTGCTCCAACTACACCCTGCAGCAGAGAATTGATCAAATCTGGTGTCCTTTGCTGCTACAATCCCTTCTTCTTGCTTGGCAAAGCATCCACTGGCAGGAGACACAGATTTCCCTGAGCTCTTCAGCAGGCAAATTATGAATGTGATATATCACGAACACAGCACAAAAGCAGTGATTTCACCAGTGCAAGAACAGAAAAGAGGAAGAAAAAAAAAATAGAAAGAGGAAACAGCAGGTGTTTCAGCCAAGTTCAGGCTGCATTTAAAGTGTGGGAACTATTTGTTTAATTTCCAAGTCTTTCTGTTCAAATGAATATTTGACTTCTCCCAATGAGGGAATACAGTAAGAAATAAAAGGCGCTTTTTTTTAATTTTTTTCCCCCCCAACAGCTAAAGAAATTGAGCCGCCTGCCTAGTTTATATAATTCTTTGTAGAGAAGTCATCCTTCTAACGTGCATACCAATTTTCCCTCGTGAAAAGGAGCAGCAATAATAACCAACAAGTTGAACGTTAGCATATTTGCGACCTAGCTGTCAAATCGGAATGTGTGAATTACAAGTGCTGCTTTCTCCATTGATGTTTGGAATTTAACATATGCCAGCTTACCCAGCGCTTGGAGATGAAGAGCATCTTTAAAAGGGATGGAAAACATACGCCCCCTTCTCCCTCCGGAACAAAAAAAAAGAAGAAAATTAACGTTTGGTTGTAAATGCAACAAAATCAATCACGGCTCTTTGATAACAGGTTTGTCTGAGCTCCCCTGGAAAATAGGACACTTGAGAATTCTTAACTACAGTAGATACAAAATCGCCTTTGCAGTTGCAGCGAAGTAGCGCCAGGGGAGGCTGAATTATTTCCCATACAAATCCCAGAACAGTTTCGCTTCCATGGGAATATAGGAAGATTTGGCAGAAGCCAAAAAGACAAGAGCACAGAATCTTTATGGTTGGAAAGGACCTCCGAGATCATCGAGTCCAACCATACATACACAAATACCTCTATAATCGGCCACTAGAGCATGCCCTCAAGTGTCACATCTACACATTTCTTCAATACCTCCAGGGATGGTGACTCCACCACCTCCCTGGACAGGCCCTTCCAGAGCCTGACCACCCTCTCAGTGAAGTCATTCTTCCAAATATCTAATCTAAACCTCCCCTGCTGCAACTTCAGACCATTTCCTCTGGTCCTGTCATTATTCACTTGGAAGAAGAGGCCACCACCTCCTTTCAGGGAGCTGTAGAGGGCAATGAGGTCTCCCCTCAGCCCCCTGTTCTCCAAACTCAACATGCCCAGGATGATTATGTGAACCAAAATACATCTCCTTTTACTCACAGCTGCATACGGCAGGTAAGCAGTGTGGGGCAAATACTTTTCCCAAGTTTAGCAAAGAGCATATCCAAGAGAATCTAGGGAAAGGAGTGAATGAGTGAGTGAGTAGATGTTATTGGGGATCTCGCACGTAATTTCAGTAGCTCTAGATAAAACAGGGGGAGCATTTGCAGTAGAACTGTATTCCCAGCTACACACTCAGGAGCAAGGCACAGGAAATCTTTAAGAAACTGGTCTCTAGCTGCATTTAGAGAAAACACCAGCAGGAGTTTCTGCTTTTGCTCCCAAATTACGTGATTTCCAGATATTCCTCACACTATTCCCACTCAGCATTGTATTAATGAGGGCTCTGAACAGCAGGAGTCTCTTCAGACGTGGTAGAGTTCTCTCTCTTTAGCTTGCTCTATGAGCACCCAACATCTCCCCATACGATTGATTCAAAAAGAGCAAAGTTAGCTGTTATAAAATAAATTAGCACCACAGCAAATTATTACCTTGCACAACTGGCCATACTTTAAATATCTTTACCGCTTTGTTTTCCACACACCCAACTCCAGTCCTGGCATCGTGCATGTTTGTGTTGATGAGCAGCTCAAGACCAAATTCTACCTTGGGCTGCCAAGTCTCTTTCCTGACTTCTAAATTACATCTGGTGCACTCCAGGGATCAAGCCGTTGAAGTTTCTAATACACTTTTATCAAAACAGGTCACTGAACCACTCTTCTACACTTGTTTATTCACATTCCATCTTTAGTGAAGTTAAAAACTGGTCAATCTAATGTGGAGTTTTGAGGTGCCTTCACTGTTCCCCTTGGCTGTGCAAGGATATTAGTCCTTTTAATTCCTTAACTCTTGGCTGCTGTGCCACGAACACTTCCTTTTGTGGCTCTCTGAAGGGCAACTACTGTGTCTTCCTTTATTCCCAACTTCTTTGGGATGTTGAAGTACAAAGCAATACTAATTTTTTCTTTTCAAGAAAAAAACCCTGACTCAGGACTGTAGTAACTAGAGCTCCTTCAAGGGTTTTTTAATTGGCATGATTTAGATAAAACCTCAATATTTTGGTGAATGAGAATTTTCTCCACTCTCCGTAGAGCCTCAGTGAAATTAGTCTATTTGCCTACAGCTAATATTAGCAGTGGCACTGAGCAGCTGCCTCAGACACACGATCCCTAGCCATGCCCCGTAACGGTGGCCAGACCTGCCAGGAATGAGGTATTCCAGGCTCGACAAAACAAAATTCCAATTAAAAAAAACCCAAAACGATCTTTGAACTGGTCTGTAACATGAAGAGATTCAAGAGCAAAGCAGCAGAGGTAACCCAGGCCTGATTTAGATGCCGGAGGAGGTTGTAGAGGAACAACGAAGGGCATAAATTACACAGCAGAAACTTTTCTTCATGTTCCACATGACAAAAAGAAGTCAGATTTACTACAAAACAGAGCTTCATGTCGAGGTAGATGCTGGGAGAGACGGCTTTAGCTGCTTATCAGAAGAAATTGAGACCACCGATACACAAGTAATTGTTATATTTAGCTACTTCAAACTAGAAAACTTATCTTAGAAAGGACATATTCTTTTCTATTTGAAGTTTCTCTGTTGAGGTCTTTGGGCTCGTGGTTTTGGGTCTTTTTTACTTCTATATATTAAATTTGGAGATTTTGTTGTTTTACAAATCTGAAGACATACACACCAAGGCAGAAACTACACAGTTAAAGCACGCCCGTGGCTGAACAACTCAGCAATGCCTAGACATAGGAAAGCAAGAACGTTTTGAAGTGTCATCAACATCATTAGAAGAAGCCCACGCTCAGAAGCCCTGTGCTTTTTAGGCACTGGCAACACATTAACTTAACTTTTATGCATTTTCATCAAGACTCAGTGATTCTTTCTTATTTCTCTGCTGCTTCTTCCACCACAAATTAATCAGAAACTCTGACAAGGTAAACTACAGCCACCCAGGCTGTTACATGCCCAAACCAGGCAACCACAGACTAAAAAAAGATAACACTTTTGACATCGCAGGGTTTGATGGTGGAGTGTTTGTGGGTTTTTTTCTTGTAAAGATTTAGGGTAGCCATCCATCTTGGAGCATTCCTGGCAGATAACATCAGTGGTACCTCACCACTGGAGAGAGAATGCTAATTTGGATGTTTTATTTAGCTTTCTCAAACTATTTTCTCTAAAATTGCTACGAAAAGATTAACACGTTCTATAGGCTGAGCAGAAAGTAGAATGGGATTTTTTTTCTCAAAGAAGTATTTTCATTCCCAATCCTCTTTAGGATTTTATTTCTCCACCTTAAAAACAGAGTATATTTTCAAGAGCAGGAGCAAGGGGTGGTTCAGCAATTACACAACTTGTGTTTTGAACTTCCCTCCCATATACCTCATCTTTCCAATCGTTCTTCCAGACTCAAATAATGGTATATCCCTTTCTCCTGTGCCCCTGTCCCCAGCCCCCTTCTTCACTCACACGCATATTCAAATCCCTTCACCCACAGGCTGTAATTGTGACTTACCATTTCTGGAATATTTTCCTATTTCTAAGCCTCCCCTGTAAAAAACAACCAACAAGAAAAACTGAAGAATGAGTAGTTTTGTAAGATGAAAGGAGTATAACAGAATGAGGTTCAGAAGTTGCCCCTGGAGTGCTAAACAGCCACTAGCTGGGAAAAAAAGACCTCTCAGAATACAGACAAACCCCAGCCTTCAGAACTTAACTATATCTATATTCTAGAGTCACGAGTTCACTGTTTAACTTCCCTCTTGGAAACACTGAGGAAAAATTGGTATTTTTAAATAGAGGAGTAGAAGGCAGAAGATCGAAGCAGACAAGTGCTGCAGCATCAAGCTGATAGCAAACTTCTCCAAACTTCACTTCAAATACAGAAAAATTCCTTGAATACAGAAGTCTTTTCTCCTCTCCAGCTTCATTAGCAGAGACTTTGCGTCTCCTTACAAGGCACTTAAAAAAAACCAAAAGGGAACATGGGACACCTTGATGAAACTGGCCCAGAATTAGCTTAACCAGGAGCACTCCATGTCTAGGAGCAGCTCAACGACCAAAGGACCTTTGAGGAGAGATCAGTTGTCCCATTTCAATCCTGTTCACACTCTCCAGGGCAAGGAGGAAGCTACACAATTTCACAAGTAATGCCATCAGCCCAGTGGAATTGGTCAAACCACCAGTTTAAAAGCTTACATTTGGCAGGGTAAGGAAACTGGACTTGAGTTCAATATTAATCAAAAGCAGTTCACCTAAGAAGAAAAAAAAATTTAAAAAATAAAAAAATCTGACTTCAGTGAGTGAATACCAGCTCGCTGAAGTTGTTAATTAACCCAAGTTCAGTAATATCCCCCGGGATTAGAATGCTCTTTGTTCCACTTGCTTGGGTGCCAAGTCTCGCGGTAAAGTAAGACGCTTCTCGTTAGCGATGCTGTAATAGCTCAATCAAAACATTTGCAGGAGGAATGAACAGCAGGGACCCCAACAGAAAGGTGTTCAGCTCTCCCAAGATGCAGAGCTGATTTAAATATCTTTAATATAAACTTTTTCCATCTTAATCAAGAACATTAAGGACAAACCAAAGTGAAAGCGGAGACCAACTCACACCCACCACGTTCCTCCTTCTGAACAGGGCTGTACTGGACAACTATAACTGAAAATAATTTATATACAGATTCAATTACCAATATTCTATTTTTACTGAGGTAAAAAGTAACATTTGTTTCACACTGTAAGTTTTATAAACATGGTTGACATTGATACCACAGTCCACACCTGTACTGCCACTGCGGCCTTGTCACCTCTGTACAGGTGGGACTTCTGCTTACATGAGAAGCCACTTCTTCAAAAGCTATTTTTGATGTGTAGCTGGTCCTTCTTCCTTCTCAGAGTTGCTATAAGTTATAAGGAACATTAACCAACAGCCAAGGGCATTTGCTATTTTCTTGGTAGAGAGCCACAGGTTCTTAGTCTAATCCTCACGCTCAAAATCACAAGGCTCTGAGCTATTCCAACAGTCACTTGGAAAGGCTTTTCGCCTTGNCACTTGAGGTGAGGCCTCACCTGTCTGTACCCAGAACAGAGGCACCATCATGTCCCTACTCTTGGTGGCCACACTGTTCCTGACGTNTGGTAGAGAGCCACAGGTTCTTAGTCTAATCCTCACGCTCAAAATCACAAGGCTCTGAGCTATTCCAACAGTCACTTGGAAAGGCTTTTCGCCTTGACTGAAAGAAAGAAGAAAAAAAAAAAAGGGAAAAAACCACCACAAAATCCCAAATCTTCAAAATAAGAAGCAACTTAAACTCATAAAGGCTCTTTCAAGTGAAAGCAGTTAATACTCAGGACTTCCAAGCCCGACTGCAGCACCTCAGCTGTCAAACAAAACTGTCTCCACCTTGCCCTTCCCAATAATATTGCCTCTGGAGAATCACAGAAATCATATGGTTGGAAAGGACAGCTGAGATAGAATCCAACCATACACATGCNAAGCCTGTAGCACTGCTTGGGGTTATTCTGACTGAAATACAGGACCCAGCACTTGGCCCTATTGAACCTCATCCCATTGGCCTTGGCCCATCGATCCAACCTGTCCAGGTCCCTCTGTAGAGCTTTCCTACCCTCAAGCAGATCAACACTCCCACCCGGTTTGGTGTCATCTGCAAACTTAATGAGGGTGAACTCAATCCCCTCATCAGAATCATCGATAAAGATATTAAGCAAGACAGTCCCCAAAACTGAGCAACTGAGGGACAAGATGTCCCCGCCAACAAGATGTCACAATAATGGCATGAAACAAAGAAATATCAGCTAGAATCAGAAGCAGAACAAAGAAAATTCATTTCAATATTTTTTTAAAGAAAATAAATAAAAAATAAAATCAAAGTTAATATATTCTGGGAACAGTCTAAGGTGAATTAATGTTACATAACATTTTCACTAACACACTTTCACTTTTCGAAACCGAAGTCAGATTTATTCAACATTAAAGTGTAACAACACATCAGAAATCAATATCCACTTATAAAATAAAGCAAAGTAACATGAATAAACACAGGAAAATACTGTCTGAGACTCCCCAAGCAGGACATTTCTCGTAAGACTCACAAGAAAAAAAAAAGAAAAATAAGAAAAAAATAAAGAAAATTTTTATATGCAAAACAGACTCAATTCCCAAAAACTCATAGGGGTTTTTTTGTTTGTTTGTTTTTTTCTTTTTTTTTGCTTTTTTTCCAGTTGTAAAGCCATATATAGCTAATGGGGGGGAGTAAACCAGAAAGGGGAATGAAATGCATCATGCCGTACAACACCAAAGAAATACTCCAGCTGCAGTTGTGCACAGCACCACCAACATGCAGTGGCTGAGGTTAAAAGCCAGTTCCAGGGCGTGTATACATTAGAGAGACAGAAACTTAAGTCAGTCTGAGGGCTTTGTTTCTTGTTTTAGTTCAACTCAAGGGAAACAAACAGAAGCCGAGAGCAAAGGCAGGAAGAGCAGAACCGGCGTGAAGGACATCTCTTCCCAGAACAGCATCTTATAAGTTAAGGTTTAAATTGTGCATGTATTTACTCGTCTTGGTCCTCTTCTTGCTGGGTCATTGGAACGTACCTCGATCCAATGATGGCTCTACGCAAATATCTACATATTTTTGTATTTCCTTTTATAAAGCTGCAATTAAACAAAACAAGGCAAGTCGTTCAAAATGCTGCTAATCTCTTAAGTCAGGCATTAATATGCTGAACACTCACCACAACTCAATGTTATTTCAATTCAAAACAAAACCAGGGCAAGACACCTCCCCAACAGCCTTGCTGAAATGCATGGTATTTTAATTGTTTTTGTTGCTTGGAGGAGAGCAATGTGAAATTACACATGCTACCCAATTCATTTCGTTAAGAACTATTTAAACAACTCTTTTAAAAAGACAAAAAGCTGGGATCTTTCTTGTTTCCAGTCGGTTCGCAGCCTGACAGATTTCTCTTGCCAGTCTCTTCCTTTCTTTAAACAAAACCCCAAGATCTCCTACAGCTTTTGTCAGCTATTGAAAAGCAAGCAAGCACAGCGCACATGCAAGATTATTAGAATTAGAGAGCCAAATAGAATTAACCACAAAGTTCCAAGCAGTTAAATACATCTACATTCCCCTTGGGGAGACTCGGTCTTACTGGGAGATGGAGTTGAAAAAGCTGGTAAAGAACTTGGGTTACTCCGTTCACTCCAGAAGTTCTCTGCCTTCCACCCAAAGACTTCCAGGAACCCATTCTACCACCCAACAGGTTAATAAGCTACTTATAAATATTCATAATTTAACTCATTTCAGTGAGAAGGGACTGATGACTGACCTTGGGGTAAGGCCGGACACGCAGAGCTTGATTTCAAATGAACTGGAGAACCATGCAGCATCAGGCTGAGATACAAATCAAAAACAAACTAAGGAGAGTTTTACAGAGGGAAACTCTTCCCCCACTCGTACACAAATTGCACCAGTCAATGCTGGACCTTGTTCAACTGAAGTAAAGCAGTGGTTTTGCAATGATATCCAACCATCATCTGGCTTTAGAAAGCAAATAGCTACCTCTTCTCTATTAGTAATTCTCAGCTGAACAAAAAAATAGCGTATCTCAACATGAACATGAGTCAACTAAGGGTTCCTGGGTGTGGTTTGGTTTGTTTTAGAGGGATCACAAAGAATTTAGTTGAATAAAAGGAATGGAAAGGAGAAAGTCTTCATTCAGATGTCTTTAGCACTTATTAAACCAAAATTAACTTTAAGACACACTAGTGAAATCCTGATTGGAAACCACTCTGAGGCCTGGCAATCCCAGAAGTTAGTGCGGTAACTACCAAATTCATAGAATCATGGAATGGTCAGAGTTGGAAGGGACCTTAAAGATCACCCAGTTCCAACCCCTGGGCAGGGACACCTCTCCCTAGAGCAGGTTGCTCCAAGCCCCATCCAGCCTGGCCTTGATGAATTGCATGCTACTGGGCGAAAAATGGAATAGAACTATGAAGCTAATGCCCTGCATAGTAAAGAATAAAAGTTTTTCTTGGATAAATTGTCACCAATCTGAAAGCTTTGAGACTGAATGCAGCTTTCATCTCCAGCAAAATACATTGTAAGCATTCCTTAGTCGTCTGACTTAGGAGCAGATGAAATACCTTTGAGAATCTTTTTCATCCTCTGCAACCAGCAAGAGGAATTTCTTCTGACCCTGCTCAAATTTGCTTTCCTTAATTTCTAAGCAGAGACCAACCTTCCCGACTCCCGTTTCAGAGCAGTGCTGAACGCACAGGACACACAATGCCATTTGGAAAACTCAGGGTTCAAAGATGTAGAGTATAATAAAAAAAAAGAAAAAAACAAAAAACTAAACCAAAGCAACATAACCCAAATCCATTTCATTTCTGAAAGACTGAAGTAGACTGGTAAGTACTGCCATCCTGCAGAAGTAATATCAGAAGCAAGAGCAAATTAGGAGTTTTTAAGGTTAATATTGTTAGATTTTGTATGAATCAGTGCGTTCTGCACTGATGCATCAGTGGGGGTTTGGATCAGCACCATCTTTTGAGAGCTGGAAGGGGAAAAGCCCTGTGTTGAAAACATGCAGAACACCGGTGAAGCCTCAAAGAAAGGTCACCTGAACATGGAAGTGCTGCCGAGCAGCCAATTGACTGGCAAAATCCATTTGGGGGGGTCTCTGGTTCTACCAACATCTGTGTTTAAGCCACTCATAAAAAACTTTACCAGCAATTAGAATCCAACAGCCTCAGTGGGCTTAGCTGTTACCCAACGAAGATAGAACATCCTGGATTAAAATACCTGGAGGTGACTCTGAGCAAGCAGCGTTGAAGAACATGACAGCAAAGCACCACTTCAGGCGCTGCCACAGATCAGAAAACAACACTCAACCTACTTAAGATTGATTGTACAAGGCGATAAGCAAACGGTAAAGAGGTCTAAGAACCAGTAATTCTTCATTTGACTTCTGCAAAAAATCTTACTTTTTTTTTTTCCCCAAGCTTTCAGTTTATTTACATTCTTCTCCCTTGCTTGTAAGTAAATGAAAAATAAATGCTTCTTTATGTACATTATAAAATTAAGGTAGTAATCCCTCTCTAGCAATGTATCTTGGAAATGGAATGAAACTCTCCTGAAGAGTTGAAAATGAATGAAACTCTCCTGAAGCTCTAAAAACTGGCGTTATGAGACATGCCCATTAGAGACCATCTCTCCTGCGTGTGCTGTTTTCCTATATATTGGGAATCAAGAGGGGAAAATACTAAAAGCTTCAATTTCTAATTAATTTTACCTTTTTAGGCTTTCCATCAGGGGTAAGTCAATGCCTGACTCAAGCTGGCATCTATAAACATCATGAGAAAACTTAAGGGAAGTGTCCTTCACCTCACCATCTTCAAGGTTTCCAAACGAAGAACTGGATTCTTTCTAGAATGTTATTACCTCGACTACGTGATGGAGATTCTTCTCTTTCAGCAAACTGCCCACCAGAAAGTGGAGGCTGATCTGCTCCCCAGTGAGGTGGGGAAAGAAAAGTTGATGTCTGCTTGGAACTGCCAACAAGCAATTTTAATTTCATCAACAAACACAGGCAAATAAAAATAAATTTTAAAAAAAAATATATATATTAGCAGTTGTTTTCATCTCAAACTCCACCTAAACTGATGGGAAGCATTCCCTGTGGCAACACAAAATGCTTTTCCTAAAATTTTTATGCTATTAGGAAAGGAGTGTCACATTTTTACTAAAAATTGTAGAAAGGTGAAGGTTTGTTCAGTTTTGGAAGGATTGGGATGGCTTTGTTTTTCCCTTTTTCTATTTATAGAACCCCACACTTTTACAGGTGGAAAGACTGAGTAACCTCTACAGGGAGAAGCTTTTCAGGCATTTTCCACAGAGGGGCTGCTGTCCCAACAAGGGACTCTAACAAAATCTTTAAGCAAAGATTCTTATCTTCTGAAAAATACTGGAGATTTTAAAATAGAAAGTGGATTTTAGCTATAAAAGCTAAAAAAACCAAACCAAACAAACAAACAAAAAAAAAAAACCCCAACAACTTCTCCGATCACAACTATTCTGAACTCAGAGTTTCAGAAGTCCTCAGCCAGACGGACAGATGATGGTGTTAGATGATTTTTGTCTCAACTTACTAACAACAGAGAAAAAACTAAGAGCCTTTTTAAAGCACACGAGACCTTCTTAAAGGTCTCACTATTGACATCCAAAGATACCTCAACACTGAGAACAGATTTGGTGTTTGCCAGTGATTATCTACCTCAGAGTCAGTTCCCTCAACATCTCTTAGCAAAAGGACGGTAACAGTTTGAAGATGAGCATTTCTACAGGAAGATGTGCACGTGGTCTATTAAAATAATAAATAAAAATCCCCAACTCTACAACCTTAAAATTGCAGTTTGTCCTCCAACACACCAGTCACCACTTCCCATCACCTTAACTGAAGCTATTGGATCCCTACTCTTAATTAAGTAGCAGCTGCAAAGTTGCAGGACAGCTGGTGGTAAACTGAACATCAAGGGCAGTCATTTTTGGTTTGCCATTTGAAGTCAAAATTGTTATGATGACATCATCAGATTTGTCTGCACACTGCCATAACCTTTTTTTTCCAGAAGACAGTCAAATTGTGTACTTTAGAAGAAAAAAAAAAGTACTTCAGGTTTAAAAGTCTAAGACCTCCTCTACTTCAATTTTTAGTTACTCTTACTACAGAGAACTGGATTTGTCAGGTTTGGCTTCTCAGTATTTGAGTTTGCCTGACTTTGATGTCAGGATTAAGAAGTGCTGTCCTCCCACTCCTCAGTGCCACATTTATTTTCTCCCCCACGTGTAAATATGTGGATCAAACCTGCAGCAAAATGCAGTTTCATCTTCTTTGGTAACGATAGAGTGCCTCAAACCTCACTGCAAGATCTTCTATACCAGACCCTGATTTTACTTTAAACTCAGCCTTTTTAAAGTGCAGACATGGAAACTGAACATTTTTCTGGTAGCAGTCTTCTCCATATTGTTTGGGAGGCAAAATAAATTCCTTACTTTTATGTATTTTTCTCCCTTTGTACATGTTCAAGTACTTCATCAGGCTTTTAAACTAGCAACTCTGAAGGCTCAGCACTGAGCTCATTCTCTGGCACGAGTCTTTTTACACTGCTGCACATAGTAGAGAAGAAAAGCAGAGGGTACAACCTTAAAGACAGTATTTTTACCCTGTGATGACTTTTTTTTTTGCAACTACAGCTGTTCAACCTGATGATTTGGATAATAATGGAAGAATATCATATTCCCATTATTTTCTATTCCACCAATTTTTCTCCTCTTGATTGAACAACTGGTTCTCCTTGTGCTTTTCTGCATATATGACAAAGTCATTCTTTTTGTTAGACAGTAAAACTCTGAATTCCCTAAGAGGACAGCAGGAATTCATCAGTGTACCAGGACTTTGAAGTTATTTGCACATGTAAGGTCTCCATCCCATTTTCTAATCCTTCTCTTCTAACCATTTCACCAGCAAGTGTCTTGTTAAAGTCACCATCACCTCCTAAGGAACGAACTAAAATATCAATGCAGTGGAACCTAAATAGAAAGTGATAGAAAACCCAACCACGTATCACTCAATTTCAATTAGCTACAGGTTTTGAAGGCTTCTTACAAGGGAAAAAAAATAAAGAAAAGATCATTTAGGCAGGCAGTGAATTAATTCTTTCATCCAGTACAGCATGTACACACTAGGGAGGAGCCAGCCCCCTAATCACAGGTCCCCAGCAGCGGTACCTGTTACTGAGGCAACTCCAACACCCCGATGGAAGAGCTGAAACCATTGATCATCAATCACTGGGTAAAACTGCTTGTGTTCACTAGAGCAAGAAGTATTTCTTCGGAATGTACCTCTCCCAACAAATTCCTGCTCAGCATTAAGGTTTTCAGACAAACTGAGTAAAAGGCACTGTTGCTCAAGCGGTACGTTTGTCTCCAACTGTTTAAAAAAAAGTAAAATAAAATAACATAAAAAAGATGTCGTTGAACAACTAGCAAGAAGGCTTCCTTGTTACCTTGCAGGAATAATTTCAACCTCTCCCTATAAAAGCTTAACATAAAAACTGCTTTTAACTCAAGTGTGTCGAGTCTCACCTTTATATCTATCTTTATATCTAAAATTATGAGTTAGTATAACAGTATGCATTATAAAATTATACCATTTACTTCAGACAGGTCTGAACAGCTAGATCTTCAAACTATACAAAAATAAAGTGTATGAAATCTTACAAAAGGAGGACATTAAGACATTAAGAGCTAATCCAAAAAAATATAATAACTTATACAGAGCAGTAAGCATAAGCAATGGAGCCTACAACAGCTTTCAATGAACAGGATCTCCGAAACACATCTGAAACAAGCATTGGGCTAAAATTGGAACATTCCCAAGCACAATAATGTCTCCAATTTATTATCTTTACCACAGTACAAACTTTCACAAAGCCAGTGTCCGTTGTCTGTCAGTCTGTAAACAAAAGCTACTATCCCCCCTCCTTATTTTTAAGAGGGTGAATATTTTCAGTCCTCAGTCAAGTTTCATATCCGTCACTTGCATAAGGAATCAAGAGCCTCTTCTCTTGTTAAATTAGATTTTTTTTTTCATTTTTTCTTTTGTTTTTTTTTTGTCATATCACAGTGAACGTCCTGGGAAAAACATGATCTTTACAGCAGGACTTGAACCATTCTAATAATAAATGCATCTAACGAAGCTTCCCATAATAAAAGCATGGCATTTCCATTTCCAGAAATCGAGTCAATTAGAAATCCTAAGTTCTACTTAAAAACCCCAACAAAAGATCTAAAAGTGAAAAGATTTCATCTTCTCAGTCAAATACAAGTCTTTCAGTTTCACTCGCAGAGAGAGAATTTTTTTTTTTTCCAGTCTGTAAAACAGTAGTGCAATTCAATTAGTTCTACTTCTTTTATTTTTTCCTTAAAAGTCCAGTAGATAAATGTCCTAGTTCTACGGAAAGATAGGAAGATGCTCCGGTAAACAAGAAACTTTGGCAAGCCCAGCAGGAGGGCTTACTAGTCCATTAAAGCTTACAAGTCCAAAGTGGCTTTAAAAAGGGGTTTAGGAATAAACAACACCAAAAAAAAACCCAAAAAACCAACACCCCAAAATAAAACCCAAGACTAAATTAAAAAAAAAACAAACAAAAACACTAAAAAAGACAAATAAAAATAAGAAAAGGGAAATAAATAGGCAGAAATGAATGTAAACTGTCTGAACTTTTTAATGATTTCTCATTGACAGCTGGCACGACCTTGGACAGTACAGTCAGTTAAATATAGTTGACCTACAGAGCATTCCATTAGGGCATCCCTTCGCAAATGCTCCAATGGGATTACATTCCTAAAGATTTTAAAAAATAAAGAGTTCTTCTAACGTTACTCTAGGTTTCTTCTGCCCACCTCACTTACTCTTCTTCTTAAAGAGGCTTTTTATTTTCGATGGCTTTTTGTTTTTTTCACCATTTTGGTAGAGGTCCTGTGGGATGCTACTTATCCTAGGGACAGAGGCAGCTTCAGGGCTGGGCTTGCTATCGCTGCCGGCTGAAGAACAGGAGGTGTGCCGAGGTTTGGGGACTGGGATCCCAGTGGAAAGCTGGTTCATGCTGCAGGACTTCTCCAGGATTCCGTTATAAACTTTGCTCGCAGGACTAAAGATCATGCTCTTGGTTTCTGCCATGCCTACACAGTCAGGAGAGCCCCTGGAAATATCTGCAGTTAGGGAAGAGGAGTCTCCCGTAGATGATTCCTCCAGCGAGAATTCTTCTGGGGATACTTTCTGAGGAGAAAGTGTCTGGTACATCTCAAGGCTTGCTGGAGGAGACTGCTTCCTTCCAATGGAGGAATTTAAGGAGTCACATTCCGAACCTGTTTCCTGTACTTCCCTGAGTCAGAGCAAAGAGAGGAGAAAACCATAATGAAACCACTGGTTCTTTCAAGCGGTTAAAAAAGGAAGTTAATTTAGAATCAATGACATTAGTCTAGAAGCACCACCCACACTTTTCCTTAATAGTTAATTAGCAAAAAAACATTAGTTAAACATTTTTAAACTTACAGCTGGCATTACGTCATTTTATTATCTAAACTTAAGATAATTAGTTTGTGCAATCTGGGTTTTGTGGGCAGCAGCATCTGCCCAGAATCAGTCATTTGCATCTCACTTCAAAGAACAAAAATAAAAGGAGAAAATAAAAAAAAAGAAAACAATAAAATAAACTATCTTTCTGGCACGTGAAGTCAGAAAAGTTATGAAATGAAAGAAGGAGAATCAAGCCTATCATATACAAGAAGTTTCTTCAGGGCAAGTGTCCCTACCTTTCAACAAGCTCATTTGCTCCTTCCAAAAGGAATTTAACCTTTTCCTATGAGGCCATGTAACAAGAGTAGGTACACGCTCAACATGCTGTAAGAATTGTGTTACCATCCATCTTCTCTTCGCCCAGTAGCTGACACTGCTTTTGATCCTAGTTTCAGATGTAAAAGCCAGTAACATATTGTAATGGAGAATCAGGGTTAGTTCAGTGCACCCTGGATTGTAACATTACTTAACTGTATATGACATTCTAGCTACTGACATACACAAACCAGACAAGAACTCCCTCTGTGCCACCTGGACTAGCATTATTTATATCATCCTCCAGTTTTACGTTAACTTTCGGCTCGCTTCAAACCCCTAATACTAAAGCCTTAGTCTGAAATAACTCCTAGTAGTTCCAAAGGGCTGTTTGCTAATCTCCGTACCATTGTTTATCAGCAGAGAAGTAAATGGCTTCCTCCTCCTCTTCGGTTCGATAAAGAGCCGGGCAGCTGGACACAGAGAGGATGTCGGGGTCGGGGGAGTGCAAAGCGTGCTGAGACTGCGGAGACGAGGGCACGACGCTGCGGCGCGACCGGCACAAGCTACTGCTCCTGGCCAGCGTGCTGGGAGGTTTTACAATGGACCCTGAGGCAAAGAAAAAGCAAAACCAAAACCCTCCAAGTGACATCACTGTCAGCAATATCTACTCTGAAGACCTGACAGCACCTATCTGCTTCAGCTACTATGATTCTTAAACTACTTTGACTCTTTAGAGGGAAGACAGACCTTATTAGATGTATCTCGTCCAATATCTAAAGTTAGCTCCAGGAGAGATGGGGAGGGACTCCTGATCAGGGAGGGGAGCCACAGGACAAAGGGTAATGGTTTTAAACTGAAAGAGGGGAGATTTAGATGAGATCTCAGGAAGAAATTCCTTCCTGTGAGGGTGGTGAGGCACTAGGAGAGGTTGCCCAGAGAAGCTGTGGCTGCTCCATCCCTGGAGGGGTTCAAGGCCAGGCTGGATGGGGTTTTGAGCAACCTGGTGTGGTGGGAGGTGTCCCGGCCCATGGCAAGGGGGTTGGAATTTGATGATCTTGAAGGTCCTTCCAACTCTAACCATTCTATCATTCTATAACTGGATTAGTGGACAAAGTGGGTGCAAAAGAGTTTGAAGGACTCTACTCAGAAAGTAGCAGTCAACAACTCAAAATGAAACCAGCAGGTGGTTATGTGTGGTGCTCCTCAAGGCTGAGTGGGGAGGGTGAGACTAGATGACCTCTAGATCAGGCCTTGCAGGGGTTTGGAACTCAAATCATCTTGAAGGTCCCTTCCAACTCTAACCATTCTATGATTCTATCACATTCTACAGTTAGACCAAGCGGCTCACCAAGATGCAAATTCCAGAGTTTCATGCCTGCCAAATATTATTCTGTGTGCACCAACGCTCTGGCTCACTACGCTCTCTTGAGAACAAAGAAAAAGACTTGACTGAGATTCCCACCCCTTTATAAACTAAAAATAGCAGTGCTGAAATTAGTATGTTACACAATATCCTGTATTTTACTCGTATGGCCATTTGGACCTTAAAAGAATATGTATGGATTTTGCAATGTAGGTAATGTCTAACCAAACAGCCAACTGAAATACAGTGCATTAGTTCAAAGTTACATATAGACATGGAAGACTAATTTCCTTTATATAATATGATAGAACACATCTAATTGAACCTCATTTTAAGCTCAAGAACTTCTGATTTGATAACCCTTTCTTTTGCCAGGCTAACTATGAAATTCCGGAAACAAAAATCCTAATAATGGGTGGAGACAGCAACACAAGACTTGACCAGGAAAGTATCTAACAGGAAATAACAAACTGAAATGTTCCTCATTCACTTCCTCCCTCAAAAGATGATTAGGCAGCAACACATCCACGGAAATAAGTCTACAGCCCTGGTTTCAGGCCAGCTGTTATGAACCTCTGAATGTCTCATTCCCATCCTCAAACTGTCCCACAGAACATACATCACTGCTTAGGTAAGACAGACCATACCCTCATTGAGGTTCAAAATATTTACCAAAACCAACACAGTTTAAAAAAGCAAAACAAAACTCAACACTATTGTTTTGTAGACAAGGATGTTTAAACTGGATAAAATACATTTTATTTTTTGAGATGTCAGTTCAGCATCGGGCAAATCACAGCTTCCCTTCCTGGAATCTCAGGAAAAGGCTGAACTGCTGTTCTGCTTTCAGTGCAGGAAATCCCAGCCTTCACAAAACAGCGAGTAACTGCACCTTCACCAGCGCTTCAGGACTTTGTTTCCTGCCAGGCTGAAGAGAAAAATTTACAAGTCCCAACACGAGAGCTGCCACGTAACTCCAATTTTTGATTCTACTTGTGATGAACTCCCCACTGACCTGGAAAAGTTGGTGCTGGCAGCTCAAGAATAAGCTTGTATCACTACAAAAATATTCTTAAAAAAGCAAATGTGAATTTAGATAAGAGAGTGAGAACTCCTTTAGGAAAGTTGCACTACGTGTCCAGGTAAACCAGATGCCACCCTACTTGCTGGCATAAAAAAGAACAAGACTGGACCATCAGTAAATTTTGAGAGTTTTTGGTTCATTGTAGGTGTATATACAGAGGATTATGAAGGATTCAGCCAGCAGTTGTTAACATCTAGAATTTTTTAATACAATGAAATTCACTAAATCAAGGAATCAGCTGAATCCCAATCAGTCAGTGGAAAAGTAGGCGTTTCATTATCACCTGACTGGAATGACTTTGTCCCAGTCTCATGCATCTATTTCTTCATCCCCTTTTGTTCTTCAGCTCAGGACAGATTAAATAGACCTATTACTTCACCCCAGTTGCTGTGGCACAGAGAAGCCTGTCTGTCAGCCTTCAAATTTTACCAATCTCAAGAGATTGAAAGATGCTGGGGGAAGGAAACCACCCAGACACCTACTTTTAGGTCCAGAGACTGAAAACAACCTTGCTCAGAACTGACCTGTCCACACGCTGCATTTTCCCTGAAACCTCATGAGTGAGACAGGCCATTTGGCTTCTCTCCTTCTTCCTGGTCATCTTTGGCTAAACGAGGGCAATCATTTAGCAACTGTCAAACTAACCTACAATAATTTGACTCCTAGTTTCAACAACAGATGGTTTAGCATGTTTTCCCTCTCTTTTCTCACTCCCAAGTGGTTCTGGCATTGGTTTTTTAACTTGAGTAGAAAATTTAAAAGCTAGTAAATCAAGTAGAAGTTACTTTCCTTGTGGTCACTTGAATAAAATCAGGCTCTTATGCCTTACCAAAATTCAGAAAAACACATTTAAACCTTTTTTCTAACATTACTAAGATTCGAATAACTCCCCTGAGACAACACCCGCTATTAATTACTTCCAAATGAACTGAACTTGACGAAAAAAAATTAAACTATAGCTGCAAAAGCATAGAGTAAAGTTTCAACTAAGTATGTATGCTCTTACAAACTGTACAGTCCTCTAAATCTTTGGTTCCTCTGAACTGCACTTTACTCTCTGGCTTCACTTCTAAGCAAGACCTGGAAAAAACCAAAATCATATGTATATAAGACTTTAGGCTTAATTGTTTCGTCATCTTAGACCATCTGAAAAGTCAAATGGACACTCTTTATTTTAAAAATCTCTCCCTACCAACTTGAAAGTTTAGCTCTAGGCATCCTTATTTTACTGAGATATCCAAGAAATTTGTTGCTGAATTTTAAAACCAAGCCTTCACAGTGAAGGTGACTAGAGAGAAACTATTCTTTAAAACTATCAGAACTTGTAGTAAGTGGTGTCACAAGGGGATGAATGACCTTTTCAGTATGGCCTGTAGAATAAAAGTTGGTACATTCAGAATAAAAACATGTGCCCGAGGCTCACTAAATGCAGCCAGCAAAGTGGCAACCATCCACCTTATGTCAATTTAAAATACAGTTCTAATTTCTCCTGAGAATCCCAGCCCTGGAAGAAAAATTGTACAGATGCAAAAAAGTTTTCTTCCCTGCTCATTCCTCAACTTGCTATTGCCTGTTTGAATAGCTACATGGGAGCTCATCTTTTTGATTTGCCTCTAGAGCCCAGTTAATCACAACTTCCATCAAACAGGCTCTTGTATTGACGCAATGACTCAAGATCTGAGGGTGGTCTGAATCCCCAGTGTATATCTTTTGATCACAGTTTAACCAAAGCTGGATTTCCCTTCCTCTCTCCCTCCCTCGGCCTCTCTGCCTCACAGTCAAACAACCCGCTGTATCCAAAACATTCTGCCTGAAAGCTTCCCTTGGAAAACAACAGGATTGTGTTCCAGCCACTGAAGAATGCTTGAAAAGCTACGTAGCATGCAGCCTCTCCAAGGGTGTGAGCTTCCCAGTAGCTCAAGGGACCCTCCACTAACTCCATCCCTTCCATTTGAAAGGATAAAAGTGCTACCAGAAATTCAGCATCACTCATTACAATCTTTTGTCTAAGTCACAGTCCAAGCAGATGTTGAAACCTTAGAGGATTTACACCCCACTTCTCTACTGAAACGCAATGAAGAGTTTTCATTTGTGTCATCTTTATTGCAAAAACCCAGATTTCAGTTCATGCAAGTCCTGAAAGATGCATCTGAAAGGCTAGACAAATGGTCCTTTTGACTTTGATCCAATCCTGATTTCAGCACCCTTTAAAACCCACCACCACCAGAACTTCCCCCCTTTCTCATTACTGAGCTCACCACTTACCGTGAAACTGTGAAACTATTGGAGGAGTATCTTCATCTAAGTCATCGACTCCCCCTGCGATTGGGTAAGGAGGAATGGAAACTCGAGGCATGACTACCCAGCTGTGGTCAGAGTAGAGAGAGGAGGTCAAGCTTGGCAGCCCAGAATTGTGTGCGATTTGAAAGCCACAAATCTTCTCGATCTGCTGCCATCGATAAAGACGCTCCCGCAAACACGTCGTCAACTCAGAGAGAGCTTTTCTGGAGAAAAGCACAATTAGAAATAAAAATGTTACATACAACAGAAGTACAGTCATTCCAGCAAACCAGGAGATGCATTAAGACTACCTAAATATTCACACTTTCAAATTATAGAATCATAGAATGGTTAAGGTTGGAAGGGACCTTAAAGATCATCAAGTTCCAACCCCCCTACCATGTGCAGGGACACCTCTCCCTAGAGCAGGTTGCTCAAAGCCCCATCCAACCTGGCCTTGAACACCTCCAGGGATGGGGCATCAACAACTTCCCTGGGCAACCTGTTCCAGTGTCTCACCACCCTCACAGCAAAGAACTTCTTGCTAAGATCTAATCTAAATCTCCCCTCTTCCAATTTAAAACCATTACCCCTCATCCTGTCACTAGACTTCCTGACAAAGAGTCCCTCCCCAGCTCTCCTGGAGCTCTCTTCAGATCCTGGAAGGCTGCTATCAGGTCTCTCCAAAGCCTTCTCTTCTCCATTCTGAACAGTCCCAGCTCCCTCAGCCTGTCCTCATAGGAGAGGTGCTCCATCCCTCTAAATATCTTGGTGGCCCTGCGCTGGACCTGTTCCAACAGTTCCATGTCCTTTCTATGTTGAGGACTCCAGAATTGAACACAGTACTCAAATTTAAAACCATTACCCCTCGTCCTGTCACTAGACTTCCTGACAAAGAGTTCCTCCCCAGCTCTCCTGGAGCTCCCTTCAGATACTGAAAAAAACATTTAAAAGATACTAAAGTGCAAAAACCCACCATGACACTACATTCCTTAAGTCTCAAAAAAACTCCATTCTTCCAGGGATAAATAATCACAAAAGATCACAGGTCCTGGTAATACACTTACTTTGCTTCAAGGATTTTATGGTCCACTTCATCCAGGGAGGAGCTGTGTGCAACATGTAGTGTTCCAAATACAGTGCTTCTCTTCTTTTTTATCTTTTCTGCCTAAAAAGATAGATAAGATGAAACACAAAATCAGGTGTTACATGCTTAACACAGATGGCAAAACATTAGCAGTATCGACTCAGAAGAAAAAAGAAGTTTCCCAAAGGTTTATCTGAATAATTTGTATTTGCTATTCCACATATCTAGCAATGGATTAGAAAAGTTTTTAAGTAGTTAGGGCTGGTACCTCATCTTTGGCAATTGCTAACTGCATTTCTGCATGCTGTCTTTTGATATTGTAATACTGTACTTCAACTTCGTGCGTTAACTGAAGCCACTTCTGCAAAGCTTCAGGAACAGACCAATTGCTTCTCAGCTCAAACTCCTTCTCAGCCTTTTTTAAAGCCATGCGGACCTAGCAATAGAGAAAGAAAGAAAAGTGTCACCAGGAGTATCATTACAACTGGCAGCAGAAGAAAAAGTGAAATACAAGCACCTTTATACCCCACAGCAACAGACTCGGCTTTAAATTGCTTTTGCGTGTGCCAAATGCTGTCAGGGAAGGCAAATCAGGCATTTCTAAAACACAGCATACAAATTTCCACATGTTATATTACACTCAAGATTGGTTTTTCTCCTATAAGATATAGTCCCCACCTTGAAGCTTCAATATTTTTTGCAAGATGATATTTTTAACTTAATACAATAAATCCAATCTAGCTCTACTCAGAAGAGCGAGACAGAGCTCATAGCACCTCTGATAACAAGAGAGCAAAAGAGCTTTTGTATGTGTTTTGTTCCATGAATCCAACAACACTGGGATAACCTAATAGACAAAGTGTGTGTCTCTATCATTTCAGGATGATTTTATTAGTTAATGGCATGATTGACAGCCCATCATTAAGCGCCCTTCGAATTCTTCCATTCATATCCAGCATTAGAGAAATGTTGGAACACTCTTAAGGATCTAATAAAACCAGGACAAACTTAAAGTCAACACTAACTACAATTATGAACAATTTGGAGATACCTGGACTAGCTCTTCCTCTGCATATTTGAGCCTGCTGAGTTCACATTCAGCTCCTTCCCTCAACTCCCGCAGGCGATGAGCTTCCCGTTTGGCATCGTTGATCTCATCCATCATTTTGCGCTCCAGGTTTTGCTTCTCCACGGCAACGTTCCTGTTCTCTTCTTGGGCCTTCTCAAGCCTTCACAATTGAACAAGAAATATGAGAAAATACACAGCACGTTTGGTAAAAGTAGGGGTCCTCGTGGGGAGAAAGCGTGGCCAGTAACAAGGCAAGAGGCCATGGTCACAAACCAAACTACAAGAGGTTCTGTCTGAACATCAGGAAACACTTTTTCCCTGTGAGGGTAACAGGTTGCCCAGGGAGGTGGTGGAATCTCCATTCTTGGACATATTCAGAAGACAGTGTCCTGGACAACCTGTTCCAGATGATCCTGCTTGAGCAGGTGGGGCTGGACCAGATGACCTCCAGAAGTCCCTTCCAATCCAACCTCAACCGTGGTAATAAAAGATCGTGCAAGTTTCACAAATCAGCAGTGATTTCATTACACAATGTGATGTCCACCTCAGACAAAACATGCAAAGTTTTAGGTGAACTTTCATCAAATAAGGTCAAAAATAAAGTCTTTAGAGACAGTTGAGTTAGAGGTGCACCAGAGGCGGCTATCAACTCTCACATTGCTAAATAAGGAACAGAAAATAATTAGTTCAGCTCTGTTTCAGTCTTAGGAGCTCAAAAACAAAGGACAAATGTTTTCATTTCCATGTATACAAGGATCCTAAAATAAACTGTAATTATATGAAAATAACAATACATACTTATAAATTTGTAAGTGAAAAAGGCTGAAACTATTCTCCACCTTTGTCCTCAGGTTCATATTGCCTGCTAAAATATCCAGGAGCAATCTCTTCCCAAAAAACCCCTCACCATCATCATCAAAATCACAATTTTCATGCAAAACAGAGATGAAAGAGATACAAATGCAGCTTCCTTAATGCAAATAATTTATGACTGTAAAGGATCTGTATTGATATTTAATCCCAAAATAAAAGCACCACTAAAAATTGAGGGGTTTTTTTTTTTAGTTTTTATACCTTTCCTGCAAGTCAAGAAGACTTTGTTCTGCCGTCTGGAGACTTTCTAAGTCCTTCATCATTTTTGTGATATGTTCTCTTGAGGTTCTGTTCTGGGTATATGCAAACCAGCAGCCTCCAAAGCCAATAACTATAGAAACTGTCAATATGAAATCCTTCATCCAGTTGTGAGGGGGACCTGTGCAGAGAATAACACCATCATTAACTACTTCATTGAGACAGACAACACCATACTACTGGTTTCCTCTCCCCCCGAGACTGAAAGGTGACAGAACCTGAAGTTAAACCGAATTCCAAGCTCAAACCATCTCCAACAACTACCCCCCAAGCTTTCAAACAGATTCCAGAACACTTTATTCACAACATAAGTGACACTAACAATCTACTTAAGCCATATTAAAACATATATTAGATTACTAAGCTTCCACAGTATATAATCTGTATCAGTCAAAAACTCTTAGAGGATGCTTTTAATGACACAAAAGCCAACACCCATCCCTCAAGTGGGGTGACACTAAAGCTTCTCCATAATCTTACACACAGAAGCGGACCTCTGTCCTAATCCCAGCATCTTGGTAGAGTTTTTAAATTCATTACCAAACAATCCATCAGTACATCTACAAAACAGTCTCAGGCATCACTGAAAATATTTTCTGTTGAATTCTTACAAATAAGAGATAAGAAAAAAAAACCCTCCAAAAAGTTACTAACGTGTGAGAGGCCCAAATAAAACAACGTCCAAGGCTTTAAGCTGAAGCTTCTGTCTATGGCTCCGGTCAATTATTTTCAAGTGAGAGATCATGAAAGCATGTTCATTTACTGCTATCCTGTTAATGGGAAAATAGAGCATTCATTATTCCACATGTTATCTTCCAGTTTATGGAAAGAATACATTACAACAACATTTCCCACAGTTATATAGATTATAGTTATGTGATCAGTGTGAGAGATATAACACAATGACAGTAGTGCTATTAAAATAAAACATATCAGCATGTGGCAAAGGAAGAACATAAAACCATTTCCCTATTCTTTTATTTCTGGAATAATCATAAAATAAATCCATCTGGCATAGTTAAAGGTAACAGTGTATTTTCAGGCTCTCTGAAACACCTGCAATACTCAAATGTAGCAGCTATGCTCAAGAAAAGGGGTTCTGCAGGTAGTTTTTGATGTACACCCATACAACAGATCAGAAGTTGTTCACAAGAAAGTCTACTGGATAAAACCTTCAACAGCACAGAAAAAAAAATAACTAAGACTAAAAAAAGTGGCAAGAAGCATTTATATTTTTTATATATTATATTTTTTGCATCAAAAGAAGTGTGAGCAGCAGGTCACAGGAGGGGATTCTCCCCCTCTGCTCTGCGCTTGTGAGACCCCACCTGGAGTCCTGTGTCCAGTTCTGGAGCCTTCAACATAGAAAGGACATTGAACTGTTGGAANCCCTTCCAACTCTAACCATTCTATGATTCTACGAAATATTTTGGCCAAATTAATTCAGCTAAAATCTTCAAAACTGCAAAGACGCTTCTCTTTTCTTGTATTTGACCACATCTTGTTAGGTTTTAGGTTCCCACAGCTGTTCCCACATACAGAACAAAGCAAGAACCTACAGGGAATTATCTGAAACTAATCCAGAAGCAGCTTTCACCTGGGAAGTGTCGTTCCATTGACATTGCTGTCTCTGAAATTCTTTTCGTATTGGGGAAGTTCAACAAATTCTGACAGCCACTGAAGAGTGTCCTCTTGAGTCCAGTTATGAACTGGAAGAAAAAAACCAAACAGTTAGTTTGATTACCTTTAATTTTTGTAAAAGTCAGTATCAAGACAAGCAGTAGGAAAGCAAGAGCCTTTAGTCAAATCTAACTGTAGAAATGTTCACCAAGGTGTTTCCGGCACTTTGCCTTGGTCATTAGATGCTTCTCAGAGGAAGCTCAGCCAAACTATACACAAGCAAGCACGGAACCAATAGAAACACTTCTTTATTAAAAATTCCACAGAATAATAAAGTGTTTGCCTTAATTTAAACCAGGACAGTGTCTACTTTTATCTACTTAAACTGATCTCGGCCTCAACCCTTTTGTCCTTGTTACCCCTACGGATCTAAACACACATCAGCAGGTGCTGTAGCCATTTAAGGCAACATCCCGAGATCTTTCTGAGGATGATGGCTTCAAAACTTGTTTTCCTAAGAATCTATCCCTGAGCACAGAGGCTCATGGCTACTAACCACAAATTGGGAGCAGAAAAGACTGAAAAAAAATACTGAAATACAGTGAAAACTGAATGGGAAAACAATTAAATCTCAAATATGCCCAAAAAGCTACATTACATGCAATAATATTCCCAGCAAGAAAAGTTATTTAAATATGTAGAGAATAATTAGCAATTTTCCCTCATAACAGCAACAGTCTACATAACCTTTCATAGTTACAGAGGCTCTAAGAAAGTAAAGGAAATACAACCTGTGGATTTTACCAAAAAAAAAAAGCCAGTAAAAAAAAAAGAAAATACACTTCTGGTCTTCACAGGTCAGCTGCTACAGCTTACAGCTTCACCCTGCCAAAGCTCAGGAGAAGTTTTTCTCTCCATTTATGAAGTCTGCAAAAGTTTGTCTGCACGTGAAAGAAATGAAGTGCCCCACCTCCTTCTGGACAGATATGGCTTTGCATGAATAATTTTTTATTTACTTATTTCTTTTTAACATTTCTCCATCCCAAACTAAACACATGTGACAATACCAGGGAGAGATTTCTACAGGAACCTTATAACAAGTACACAACAGAGTCTCAGTGGTGAATTTGAACAATGATCCTTTAGAAAGCAGAGCTGAAAGCTTGACAGGTTAAGCTGCAGGCAACAGAAATTTTTATGAGTTCAAATTCATATCTGCACTACAATTGAAAATAAGGACTTCCAGCTCTCTTGTCTATAGCAGTGTAGCTGAAAAATATGTTTAAACATTTCAGATTTTCATCATTGCAGATAACTGGAGACAGAACACATTTCACAGAGCCACTTAAAGCTTTAAAAAATAAACTTGCAGTACAAAGCACTTCTATTCTGTCCATATGAATGGCTATCCCTCCTTCCCAGCCTGCAATCCCATTTCTTCCTCTGCTTTTAAGCCACAAACCGTTTTCCATGTACTGATCTTGTAAGGTACTCAGATTTGTCATATTACTCCTAGCTTTCATGAAAAATGTCTGGCATCTATTTGTAATCATAGAATTGTAGAATCATAGAATGGTTTGGGTTGGAAGGGACCTTTCAAGATCATCCAATTCCAACCCCCCTGCCATGGGCAGGAACACCTCTCACTAGAGTAGGTTGCTCAAAACCCCATCCAGCCTGGCCTTAAACACTTCCAGGGATGGGGCAGCCACAACTTCCCTGGGCAACCTGTTCCGGTGTCTCACCACCCTCACAGCAAAGAACTTCTTCCTGAGATCTTATCTAAATCTCCCCTCTTTCAGTTTAAAATCCATTACCCCTTGTCCTTATCACTCCACTCCCTGACAAAGAATTTTTCTCCATCTCTCCTGTAGTTTCCCTTTAGGTACTGGAAGGGACTCTAAGTTCTTCCTGGAGCCTTCTCTTCTCCAGGCTGAACAACCCCAACTCTCTCAATCTGTCCTCATAAGAGAGATCATCTTCACCCTGCAAAGTCTCTTAACTCTTTTGTTAGTAAGTGATCAGATTTCCAAGCTGTTCTAAACATCTCAAAAGGGTCATAATATCATCCAGAAAAATACCACCTTAACTGCATTCCAGAATGCTGATATTACAGGCTCCCTAACTACTGAGATTAAATACCTACACATCTCTCTTCAGGAAGCAAATTCATATGGTCTTTGCCCATCAGAGGGGTAAAAAAAAAGAGAAGGTAGACATCCTCAAGACACAGTACTTTCAAAGATAATTGTACAAAGACTGGTATTCAGGCATCAAAATAATGTTCCCGTGTCACCTTTGCTGCACTCACACCTCCCACCTGTTAAATATCCTTGTAGATTAAAAAAAAAAGATACTCAAGATGCACTTTTAATCCAGCAATAACTCCTAATCTTGATAATTTAGAATAGCTGAAAGGTTCTGCAGATGTAGAAATACTGCTTAGTTAGAAAGAAAAGGAAACAGTCAAAGTGAACACTGCACAAGAATATACCAGCACTTATATTTAAAGAACAGACACACACAATAATAGAAATCAAAAGACTTTCAGAAAGTAGCACTTTCTATACTTTTCTAAACAGCTGTGCTAGCTCCTAGCTGTCTCTCTGAACGAAGTTCTCCACAGAATTAATTAAAACATTTAAATTATCACAGAACGTCTAAGTTAAGTGACAGTCTTGTCTTGTACTAATGGACTCTCTGAAACTGTGTGGCAACGCAGTAATAACACCACCAGATGAGGATTTAAGCTAGGATATGATTCCTTCCATGCTGGTAAAACCTACAGCAGCCTTGAAATTCCTTTAATTTGCACCAGCACACGTCATACCTAGAGGATTCTGCACCAGCTGGGGTGTCCAGCACCAGAAATATTAAAAAAAGTAATGTTCTGAAGCTGGTTTGGTTTTTTTTCAATAGGTAATTTTTAAAACTTTGAATGGAGTTAGCCCTCAAGGTTCCATTTGCTCCAGAAGAACCTTCTCAAGCAATTACTTAAGAATAATCTTTGTTTTTCTCAATCCTAAAAGGAGCCACCAAATGGCAATGGGATGCTTACTATCTATACACCATAAACAATGTTAGAATCATAGAATGGTTAGAGTTGGAAGGGACCTTAGAGATCATCCAGTTCCAACCCCCCTGCCATGGGCAGGGACACCTCTCCCTAGAGCAGGTTGCTCCAAGCCCCATCCAGCCTGGCCTTAAACACGTCCAGGAATGGGGCATCAACAGCTTCCCTGGGCAACCTGTTCCAGTGCCTCACCACCCTCACAGCAAAGAACTTCTTCCTAATATCTCATCTAAATCTCCCCTCTTCCAATTTAAAACCATTCCCCCTCGTCCTGTCACTCCACTTCCTGACAAAGAGTCCCTCCCCAGCTCTCCTGGAGCTCCCTTCAGATACTGGAAGGCTGCTGTCAGGTCTCCCCAGAGCCTTCTCTTCTCCAGGCTGAACAGTCCCAGCTCCCTCAGCCTGTCCTCATAGGAGAGGTGCTCCATCCCTAAAGTTTTTACTTTCTTTCTTCAAATCGTACCTCACATCACCAATATCTGAAACAGAAAGCAACTTTAAGGTATTTGACAAATACTGAAGAGAAATGTCTGTATAAATCAAGCTTTGTGGGAAGAAATGGGCGATTCCACTCCATTCCAAGACGTTTCTCCCTGAGGACTAAGGGGCAGTTATCAAGGGCGCTATTTAGAGCTGGTAGTTCTCACACAGATACCTCAGGCTACTTCAAAGTTTCAAATGACTGATAGGGTCATTTACACTGAGTTCCATCCTCTTGTTCAATGCTGCCAAATTACATTAAACTGGCACTATAAGCTTTTGAGCCTTACTCACACCGAAAGCTGGCACAAAGATACACCAAGCAGACAAATTAGGTAGTTCTGATATCACTGGAGCCTGAATTTTCTTGAAGGCTTACTCATAACAACTCTAAGGAGGTAATTTTCTCTGATAATCATTGAACAAGATCTTCAATGAGTAAGTTCTTACAGAGGTGAGGCTAAAAGTCCCTGGTTAAAACATAGATATTGTTTAATTACTACATAGCAAAGACTTAACTAATGAATTCCCTCGGACCAGCTTCCTACATCAGTAGAATGAACGAGTGGCATGTTCCTAGTTTCATTCCTCTTTTATTCCAGTCTGAATAATACCAGCTTTTAGATCTCTATATACTCACCACTAGCACAACACCTTCTGAATGGTGTGGAAAAAAAATGTTAAGTATTTTTCTCCTAACAATTCCAACATTCTGGACCTGTGGAAATTTCTTTTTTAATCAGTACAGCCTGGAACATATTTGGCAACGAACATTGATCTGCTCATAAAGTTCTGTCTTTTGATATTTAGAATATTTGGCTCAACTTCTTTCATTCAAAACAAAGCAGGGAGGGATGGTAATGCTGGATTGTCAATCCATTCTCCTCTATCCCAAGGTCAAAAAGACTTTTCCAAAATGCTTTAGACTAAGAATTCTATCTCTTCATAGCCCCAAAAAAATTCACATCGGACTTTCCACTTAATACAGTGTATAACAAATGTTTAAAAACAGTTTGACAGCAGCCCCTGGGCCTTCCTAAATTTAAAATATGCTTATCTGGAATTCGGTGCTTACAACAGTCACCTTCATAAATTACAACCTCATGCCAATGAGTATGCAAATGAGATTAGTTTGCTTACAATACACCCAGCACCTCAAGAGGTAATTAACACTAGCTGGACTGAATGCATTTTGAGGCAGCTTTACATAAGCCTGTCTGTAAGTAACAGTCCCAAAACAGACCCATCAAGGTGCTTTAAGAGGTCTCCCTTTTACCACTTGAAACAACCTGTGGAAAAATTGTTGAATTATGTCTATTTCAATAACCATCATTATTTTTAGCTATTCTTCTTTACCCACCTTCAGACGTTTTCCAGCGTTTCCACAGGTCCTCAATGGTGATATGTTTGTCTTCTCTGTGCAGGTGACTGTGTTTATTGGAGGCATCCTTGTATTGCATATCTTCCCTTAAAAACTGAAGAAAAAGAAAAGGGGAAAACATCTTAAATGCCATAATAACAATTTCTAAACAGAAAGAAGGAGGAAATGAGGTATAGGAGAATCTTTACTATCTCTTCCCCGTGGATGCTGACTACATCAAAGACTCAGAAATCAACTTAAACACTCTTAGAGGACCTGTTAAATCCTAGAAAGACTGAAGGTGCAGTTACTATTATATAGAATCATAGAATGGTTAGAGTTGGAAGGGACCTTAAAGATCATCAAAGTTCCAACTCCCCTGCCATGGGCAGGGACATCTCTCCCTAGAGCAGGTTGCTCCAAGCCCCATCCAGCCTGGCCTTAAACACTTCCAGGGATTTATTGATTTAACATTGATTAATATTGATTTAACAACATTAATAGCGTGCCTTAGATTTACAGTGATTAGAAGAACACACCACAAAAGTCATACTGTGTGCTCCTCTGTTCTGAAGACATTTAACCAACTTCACCTACTTGATGATAACACCGTGCAAGATTTGAAAACGTGCCAATCCTTTGCGGTTGAGTAATACCTGAATCCTGCTGTGCCAGTTAAATGCAACTGCTTGAGGGGTGAGAGAAAGCTGTTGAGTAAGTATTACTAAAGTCTTTTGATAAGACAACAAAAATTTGACTTCTACTTCAACAAATTAAAAAACCAAAATCATCTTAGGGCCAATTTTCTTCATCCAAAACATTCCTCAGTGGTTACACTGCAAGCCCAAAGTTGCTTCATTCTCAGTAATTAATACAATCATAGAATTGCCCAGGTTGGAAGGGACCTCTAAGATGATCTAATCCAACCAACAGCCTAAGTCTGATAAAAACCCATCACTAAACCATGTTGCTAAGCACTACATCTGCCCATCTTTAAGTATCTCCAGGGATGGGGCCTCAACCACTTCCCTGGGCAGCCCATTCCAATGATTAATAATGCTTTCAGTGTAAAAGTTTCTCCCAATATCCAAGGGCCCATGTCAAATGTAGGAAGCCTATGTCAAAATATCATGCTTTGCCTTTTAGTAAACGTGATGACAAAAGGAAAGATCCCTCAATCACATCATGTAACAGCAGTGCCATACCACTATTCCACAAGTCACTACAAAGAGGTTCTCCAAATACACACAAGGAAACAAAAAAAGCATGGAACTGTAAAACCCATGCTATTTTTCTTTCACACAGGCCTAGAAATGTTGGAATACTGGTTAGCAAACCATCTCCTGTTAGTAGGGGAAACCTTCCATAGGTATCAGTCCCTAAAAACACAGCAGGAGCAGTCTCTGTGGGTGAAGACCTTAATATTAGCACCAGAAAACCAACAGGAGAGCTCAGTAATCTTCCACAGGAGACTGCTTGCTTCCTTCAGTGACTCAAGAATAAGCTGCTTGAACAAAAGTAGCTAAAAAAAAACCTCAAAAAACCAGCTTTTTATGCTTCTGGTCATATGTAATCATCACTTTGAGCAGAGGTGTGGAAGAAGGCCAAGCCAGTGATGCACTGCAGAAGATCCCACCTTCTTAGAACTTAATTCCAGTAATAATTTATTTGCAGAGCTTCCCACATATTCCTCGTTTGTAACAAATCTAAAAATTATGTCATTCAGGAAACTGCAGGAGAGACTGGAAAGAATTCAATGTTAAGCCATAATATTAACTCTTAATAAATAAAAACAGTGTATAACACCAGAAATACGCAAGAAAAAGCTAAAACAGTTTCCCCTTATTAAAAACTTCATTCCTACTATGAAGTGAGGGAGCTTAAAAATATGGGTAGGCATTTAAGTATCTCCTCAAACTGCTAGACATGGGAAAAAATACTCGTTGCCTTCCCTAAAACAGACATAAAATCATAGAATCATAGAATGGTCAGAGTTGGAAGGGACCTTCAAGATCATCAAGTTCCAACCCCCTGCCATGGGCAGGGACACCTCTCCCTAGAGCAGGGTGCTCCAAGCCCCATCCAGCCTGGCCTTAAACACTTCCAGGCATGGGGCAGCCACAACTTCCCCGGGCAACCTGTTCCAGTGCCTCACCACCCTCACAGCAAAGAACTTCTTCCTAAGATCTCATCTAAATCTCCCCTCTTCCAATTTAAAACCATTCCCCCTCGTCCTGTCACTAGAGTTCCTGACCAAGAGTCCCTCCCCAGCTCTCCCGTAGGCTCCCTTCAGATACTGGACCACAGATGTTTTTTGGTTCCCAATACAGATTAGACGCAAACCCTCCCTTGTTTATCTACCACTTCATAACTTTTCTGGTGTCCAAGACCAGGCTGGATGGGGCTTGGAGCAACCTGCTCTGGTGGGAGGTGTCCCTGCCCATGGCATGGGGTTGGAACTCCATGATGTTGAAGGTCCCTTCCAACTCTAACCATCCTATGGTTCTAAGAACATGTTCTAATTTTTAAAATGGGGTGAACATCGGTTACTTTGGCACCCAACAAGCAGAGCAAACAGCAGTTTATGGAAAATTTGGAGCATTTGATGTCATTCTGCTGTTGAGCCTGCAGAGGGAGCAAGAGTTAAACTATGGATTTATGTTCTCCAAGCAGAGCTGGAACACAACCGGACACGCTAAGGAGTCGAGGGGAAAAATATGGAAAGGTCGACTTTCAAATTTCATCACAAATACAGGAAACTAATCCAAGATTTCCCGGGAGAAATCAGAGTTGTTGACTACGTCCCTTCTGGAAAAGGAACTGCCAACAAACTTGGAAGGAGTTTGCACTGAGTAATCAGCACACAGTTACTGCTCCTCAGGAGAGATTATGCATTTACGAAAATTTCTTCAAAGGAAAGAACCCCTTCTCCTGTTTAATCCATCCCTATTGCTCCCACATCCTGTGGGAATTATCAAGGTGATACCTCAGCGAGGTTCTCTGAGATGGGATGGTCACAATGGTACAATTAAAGGTAGAAAGGGGCCACCACATCTCAAAGACTGAACACATTTACTAATGAAGAGATAGCTGACATCAACCACCTTTCTTTTGTTTAAAAGACCTTTTTCTTTTTCTTTCTAAACTGGCCTCATATGGAAGTTCTCCTTTATGAAAAGGAATTGTGTCCTAAATTGCAAAAAGTCATAAAAACCAAAACAATTCTTGTAGAAAGAGGATTTTTCTGTTCCTTGTCAGGGCAGCCAATCTCTCTTCTGTTGCCCAGGCCATTAAGTATACAAAGAAAAGGTTAGAAAAATAACTCTAAATAGGGAGGTTAAAAGAATAAGCCCTAACAAAAAAATATCTAAGGATTATCTTAGCCAACATAATTACTCAAGAGGGAGAAAGTTTTTTGATACTACAAAGTTCAGACCAAGAAAGCAGTGGGTAAGTTACGTAAAAGCTGCGTGAAACAAAAGTCCTTCGTCAATGTAGTTATTTCAAAAACAAGAAGAGAGTGAAAAAACACCACACCTAGACTCAAAACTGGAAGTTTGATCCCAGAAGTACCATAACAACTGTGTTTCTATAAAGATTCCCATCCCAACGGGTCCCAAGGGTCAGTAGTGTAATAGATGGAGAGGAAAACTTTCTCCTCTCTAAAGGAGAAAGGACTTGGGAATCCTGGAAAACAGTTGCAAAGGCAGGTTTGCCACAGTCTTCCTTTTGGTACAGTAGCATTCAGCAAAATCCAGTCATCCCACGGCCAAAAACTGAGCTGAAGCAAGAACCACCAAAAAAGCACCAATCTGACCCTTCCAAAAGAGAGGGGGAAAAAAGGCACCAAAATCCAACACCAGCTGGACATGGAGAGAGCACTTAGAAACTAAAGCCACAAGCAACACCACAAAAATACATTAAAATACAGTAAAATTTGGAAGCTGGAAGTTGCAAGAGATGCTTGCTCCTTGAGGGGCAAATGAACTAGTCATACTTTTGCAAACATCAACTCTAAAGTAAAATTAACCACATTAACCACCACTCAGCGACTGCAGAAGGAAGTACTCACATGCTGTGTTTATGTTTTGTTCTGGGTGAAGCCTCAAGTTTACGATTTTCAGTTTCACCAACTTAAAACAGACCCTCTAACTGACAAGTTTACTTTAAGAGCAATTAGTAACATCTCCTGGCTAAGTATTGCTGGCTTCTTTGAGCATCTCTTCCTTAGACACTGTTATTTCCTTCAGCTTTAATCCTTTGAAAGAAAAACCCTGCAAGAAATTACAGCTTCAGTTTTCCTTGAGTTCTACCTTTAGGTACAGCTCTTACACAAGTTTTTGGTATGTTCTCTACCACTTACTTGGTGCAGTGTCCCACTTCGAGAGGAATTTATGATGGGAAGTGTGCTCTTAGAAGGTGACAGACAAACTGTGATTCACAACTGGCCTTACCCTACAGAAATATACATGTCCCTTTTAAATATCTTCCACAGTCAAATAAGAAAATGGATTTAAACATAATAAAAGAATTGCTAGAAAACTCAGGGGTGCAGCTCTGAACGTGTCGTAGTGTCAGCCAAATTTACCAAAACCAAATTGATAGATGGCCCTTCCTCCCCCAAGAAAGAAAGGAGAGGAAGGGATTTAGGAGTTTAGAATCAACTAAACTACTTTAATGAAGTATTGATACTAAAATTAAAGTAAGAAGAAAATAATGAAATAGATACAGTATATACAAAACCATAACAAGCTCCCAGGGTGATGATCACATCACCAGCAGGCAACAGGAAAAGTCCCAAACTGGACTCTGTGATCAACAGGAGCTGGATTCCAGATCTGGAGTCAGGAATGCTCGGATCAGGATCAAAGGCAGATGAACAGGCAGGGTCCACCTTGGACATCTTCCATCGAAGGAAGAGAGTTGACCCTTTTATTTCTCTGATCATGATGTGGATGGGACAGAATACCCCAGTTGGTCAGGTTTGGATCAACTGTCCTGTCTGTTCCTCCCTGCGGGTGTGACCCCTCGACACTTTTTGGCTTCCAACCCTCCAACAGGGCAAACAATGAAATTCCCTGACCATGGTTGTTGTAGCAATAAGTATAGAAAAGGGCCTCTCTGCACCATCCCTTGGGATAATCAGGTCTTATCACTGGGAGAGTGAATAGTTGAAAACAATGTGCTGTTGATTTCAGAGTTTAGTTAGTTAGAAAAGCTTAAAAAGTCAAATTGTAAAACAGAAAATTGGTTCGTTTTACCTCAAACCAGGACATTTTACCAAGTAGTAATCTATGAATTTTATTAAAGAAATAATAAAAATGATTGTAGCTCAAAACAAAATCGCAGCTATTCTGCAGCCAAGCAAACTTTGCAATCTCTTCAAAGTCCGAATTTCCAAGGGGGCACTTCACTGCAGTGGGACTAAATGCCTGCAGTGCTACATAAAGAGGTGCAGACAGCTACATATTAGCTTAAGTAGCTCCAGGCAGGCAAGGCATGAGGCAGGTCTGATCCAAATCACGTTGGAAGAGGTTTCTATGCAACCGTACCCACCACAACAGCCTCCCCTGCACCACTGCTCTGCAGCCGCAGATTAACGTGGCCATAAGAATGTCTTCTGACAAGACCTGGCTTCTACCTTACCCTGCTCTAAGAAATAAAAATACAAAAAAAACTAAAAACCAGACTGTGCAGACACGCTCAGAGTCTTTTACAAAACTTCAGGAGGGTAAAATATATGATTAGTTGAAAAATAAATTACAGATCTACAACACGCTAAGGCAATCATGCTTATAAGGATCTGAAGGGTGGGTTGAAGGAGGATGGAGCTTGAATCTTTTCAGTGGTTCCCAGTGACAGGACAAGCTGGAACACAGAACATTTCACTCAAATACAAGGAAAAAATCCCNGGGATGTGCTCTGGGCAACCCTGCTTTGGCAGGGGAGTTGGGCTGGATGATCTCTAGAGGTCCCTTCCAACTCTAACAATTCCCTGATTCCGTTTTAAACACTGGTTTAAGGACTTTTCTTATACAAATGATGACCCCAGAATACTAAGGGAACTTTAAAGGGCGTTTAACATCTTGCCATGAGTGCATACTTGTTACATACTTTACAAACACTTGTAAAATAAAGCAAAACACTTGGCCTACAGCAGAACATCTCCCAGCTGGAATTGTAACACCTGGGGTGGGCTTCTGAAGTTTAACGAGCTCCCAAGATACACTAAACCGAGGGAGATCAAGCTTCTGAACTGTGTCATCAATTATTGTTTCACATCTGTTCCATATGCAGCTGCACTTCCCTCCTTCCCTCCCCCAAAATCTTCTGCTAAATCTTTCCTCCCTCCAAGACGTAACAATTTGCTTCTGTTCAAGAACACAGAAGGGCTTTTCACTTAAGAGTCATCCTGAGTTTAATCTTAAATTCCAAAAGTGTGTTTTCACCTCATACTTTATGCTCCTAATACCCAAAATACACACATTGAAAACAGGAGCACCACACTGCCCTGGCAACTAGTTCTTCAGGATTTCCCATCACAGAATTTCTTTGCATTTTGACCAAAACTTTCAGTACTCACTACTGCCCAGAACAGATTATGGTAACAAATAGGCCTCTGGTCCTGCTAAATCCTACTTCATCCTTTTTTTTCCTCTTTCCTATCTAGTAAGGAAATAAAGAGAAAAGATATTCACACTTAATTCACCAACTCATCCTCACACAAATTGAGCAGCTCTATTTCAGCAGTAATTCAGAAAATAATTCCATGTCGAAAAGTTACATGGTTAAATTTTATCCAGATTCTCCCAAAACAGTAAAAAAACCAACACATAATATTTTAATTTAGCGAGCTTGTAAAATAAACTGTGATGTAGAGATTCACACACCATCTTAATTGCAGAAAGGAAGGAAGCATAAACAACCAAGAATATGACTAGCAAATTAATTACATCATAAAAACCTAAAGGTTCATAAAACCTTTAATCTCAAATTAGCAGTAAAGGGAGGGTGTTCTGACACACACTGAACTCACCCCAGTTCTATAAATTATTTATTATCAGAGTTGTTTAAGCTGGAGATCTGAATCTTCTCCGTTTTTATTTCCTTCTGGGGTTTCCCTTTGGCCATCAGCCTCCACCTCTTTATCTCCTCTCAAATAAAACTTAGCATAATCTCCCCAAGATATTATGTCCGTTCCACACCTTTTGGGTTATTTGCATCTTGGATGCAAATACGACCTTTAAGCCCTCAAACAACAGCTTCACAGAGCCCATCCCTTCAAAAATGGTAATTTCAAAGGAAGATCTTGGGCTGTCGAATATTCTGCCCCTGTAGAATTTACCACAGCCAAAACACTCTATTACTATTGCTATTCCTGATCCTCCTCCTTGTTTTAGGCCAATAAAGCTTGATTCTTTCTAATTCTTGCCTCCAAACAATATTTTAAGCCAGGCACTTCTGCTTATCACCCCTGAGGTTCCAAGTTCTTTGACCGTATTGTTAAAAGCCATTTTCTGATCATTTCCTGCTCTCAAAACTGCAGTATTTTTTGTATATTTTTTTTTTTCCCCAGTGTGTTCTTGTGTGGGGTTTGTTAGGTTGGGGGTTTTGTTAAGTAATTATGCAAGTACATTCAAAAAAAAAGAGAAAAACCCTCAAGCAAAACACCAAGATATGAAGTGATCTACCCAAGGATCCCACGCAAAGCCGGGAATTCGTGCCATCAGACTTTAGACACACGGTAAGATCCTGGACATTGCAAAAACATCAACTTCATTCTATTTCTACAGAGAGATTCCATGAGGAAATGACTTGATGTAGGATGTACATACAGAGAGGCTTGCAGGAAACAGGAAAAACCTATGTAAATACTGAGCATATGATAAGCCTGCCTTTCTGCCTGTGTGGCTTCAGCGTTCAAACAAATCATGTTCGCGTGGTGCAACAGATGCTTCCTGAGGCAGAAAAACCACCCACAGCACATGACTAAAACCTCAATTAGCCATACATTTTCCCTTTCACTTACCCTTTCTCAGTCTACCTCTCAAAACCAGTTTAAACAATTGCAATCTTCTGCATCTTCATAAGAAATTAACAACAGCAGGAGCTAGATTTGATAGAGAAATTCGTATTGGCCTTGCCTAACAGTAAGTATGGACTTCTTACACATCCTCCCTTTTTTCGCCCTCTCCTCTTCTGTACAATTTAGTCTCTGGTTTCACACTGTGACAGCCTATTTTACAGGAATGAGTAACTGTATCCTCTAAAGTATGAAAAAAATCTATTATCCAAACAATTTTTTAAGTACTTTGTAATAACTAGAAAAGTATATTCTACAGAATTTAAAAGTTCACATTTCATAGAATCATAGAATGGTCAGAGTTGGAAGGGACCTTNGGCCCTGCTGCTCACGCTTCTTTTGATGCAGCCCAGGATGGGGTTGGTTTCTGGGCTGCCAGCGCGCACTGCCGGCTCACGTTGAGCTTCTCATCCATGAGCACTCCCAAGTCCTTCTCCTCAGGGCTGCTCTCCAGCCATTCTCTGCCCAATCTGTATTTGTATTTGTATTTTTTCATCTTTATAAATCTCTAAAATGATGCCATCTAGTTTAACCTAGGCAACAGACCACAGAATAAGGAAAAATCTATCTATCCAGTCCATGCTCAAACTAGAGCCTCTCTGTCTTCCTCAGAAGACTTCAACAAACCCCGCATGTGTGTCAATGACTAATAAATCCTGTGCTAAAAATTTAGATCAAGTTTCCCCACATCAGTTTAGTCAAGGTCAAATACCAGCTTCTTTCCACTGTGCACAAGGTAGATCCAAAAAGCTTCTGAGTACCAGACAATTTTGGAAGGAAATGAAGTTCAAATTTCAAATTTCCTTATATCCTGGAGAAATTCTCTCTCTGCAGAATGATTTTATGAAAGACTTTATTTTACAAAGGAAAAAACAAACTACAACATAGAACAGGCAATGAAGAAAAGTAGGAAAAATAACACTGTGCAGATGAAGTGTCTGGAATCACTGTAAGGAGTTCTCAACTGGATTAGCAAATTAAAAAATAGTTAAAATAAATGGCTCAACATCTTTAGCTCTTGTTACCTTCCCCTCTCAAAATAACTTATTTACAAGAACTTCCTTCCTTGGTGTAAATATATACTTATAATTCATAACATTGTTTTAGTGCTGGTAAGACAACAGAAGGTTATTGTACTTTGTCACTTTTTTCCTGCCAAAAGCTGATGAGTATCTCATCAAGGTACTCAATATACCGGTGATCCAGGAGTTCTGGAAGCAAAAACCATGTGGCACGAAACAGGACATCCATTCCCCCGCTGTTAAGTAAAATCNTCCAATTTAAAACCATTACCCCTCGTCCTGTCACTAGACTTCCTGACAAAGAGTCCCTCCCCAGCTCTCCTGGAGCTCCCTTCAGATCCTGGAAGGCTGCTATCAGGTCTCCCCGGACCCTTCTCCAGGCTGAACAGTCCCAGCTCTCTCAGCCTGTCCTCACAGCAGAGGTGCTCCATCCCTCTGATCATCCTGGTGGCCCTGCGCTGGACCTGTTCAACAGTTCAATGTCCTTTCTATGTTGAGGACTCCAGAGCTGGACACAGGACTCCAGGTCATGTGAGTTTTCCTTCTAATAATTTTTTGGGGTTTGTTTTTTTTTTAATTACCAGTCCTCATTCTTAATCAAAACAAGCAGCCCATGGTGTCAAACAAAAATCATTGGGTTTTGAAACTGTGTACTAGGACATATTTAATATACATTTAGATCTACTGTAATCAGGCAACTACATAATTGTGTCTTTACAATGTCAGATCTTTTAAGATTAGGGTAAAGATCTGGTAGGAGTGCAACAAGAAGACACAGCTGACTGGTTGAACTTGCAATTAAATCACATTTCTCATTAATTTCAAGTTTGCTTTTAATGCCTTAGAAGAAAGCACTCTATGCAAAGACATATTCATCACTGATTTGCATGGAAATTATAGGCACCAAAAAAACCTAATTTAGAGGGGAGTGATTATTAAATATTTCTTCAATAATTACAAACAAGCTCACAGAAATAAAGGTTACATTTCAGTCATTTTATTTTACGCACAGTGAGTTTGAATGCATGGGTTCACCCATCACTCATTGCCCCAGCTATAAAAGCACCCATCATGAATGATTCTAATTCCAGTCATTTTATAACAGGCTTTAAGAGGAGCTTCTGTAGCTTCCCTGGAGGGGTTCAAGGCCAGGCTGGATGGGGCTTGGAGCAACCTGGTCTGGTGGGAGGTGTCCCTGCCCATGGCAGGGGGGTTGGAACTAGATGACCTCTAAGGTCCTTCTCAAGTCTAACCATTCTATCTATGATTTATCTTGACATTGCTCTGGAACAGGAAGAAACTTGAGGTTGGATGTAAAAACTGTCCACTGGAAACCAGGAGAGATCTTCTGAATATCAATAAAAAGTTTCCCATGTATAAATATGTCAGTATTTTCTTTCCACTTTCTTAATTTCATGTGTAACAAGTTGCAGCACGAGTTGGGAGAAGCACACAAAACAGAAGCTCTTCAGGAAGCTCATGCCCTACTACTAAAGTTCCAGCTTGCAGACTGGACTGTCCCTGTCCCAAACATTAACAACAAAAACCAAACATACTGCAGTAACAGAGAGGGGTGATGGTTTTAAATTGGAAGAGGGGAGATTTGGATGAGATATTAGGAAGAAGTTCTTTCCTGTGAGGGTGGTGAGGCACTGGAACAGGTTGCCCAGAGAAGCTGTGGCTGCCCCATCCCTGGAAGTGTTCAAGGCCAGGCTGGATGGGGCTTGGAGCAACCTGGTCTGGTGGGAGGTGTCCCTGCCCATGGCAGGGGGGTTGGAACTGGGTGATCTCTAAGGTCCCTTCCAACTCTAACCATTCTATGATTCTGTGGATTATTTCCAGTGCCTGAACTACCTCCTCACCATGACACTCCCTAAGGTACAAAGCAGATATTTTTTTTTCCTTCCTCCAAAGTCAAAAAGTACATGATTTTATTCTGGATTAGTCTCCCCACTGTACTGTGCTCTTTTAGAAAATTTGTATCAACCAAGCAACCACTACTGAGGGTGCCTGTACACAAAAATAAGGGGCATCACATGAAACAATGACAATTCATAACCCAGCTCATTCAAGGAAAACAATTTTCACCAAGTTGTTACAAAAATAAGAGAAATCAGGGCTAGATTCTTCTCCTGCTCACCTCCAGAGAGAACGGGCTTCAGAACTACACAGCACTACCCTCATTTTTAGGGGCCAGGAGATGAGGGGACATCACTCTCCTTGCTTTCTCAAGCTTGTACCTGACAACTGCCAGAGAAGCAGCAAAAGCAGTGAAACTATATGGGTATTTCCATCCTCATGCATCCTGGTGGTAAAGTTCAGTAAGTGTGAAGGCAAGACATTTGCCAGGACCACCAGAAGCCCAACTACTAAAGTCATTCAAGCACAACCACATTAAAAAAACCCCTCCAGGCAGGTTTGAATCATCAGAACAGGCTGCCCAGAGAAGTAGTGGAGTCACCATCCCTGGAGGCATTTAAAAGACTGGTAGACATGGTGCTGAAGGACACTCATAGGAAGAAATTCTTTGCTGTGAGGGTGGTGAGGCACTGGAACAGGTTGCCCAGAGAAGCTGTGGATGCCCCATCCCTGGAAGTGTTCAAGGCCAGGTTGGATGGGGCTTGGAGCAACCTGGTCTGGTGGGAGGTGTCCCTGCCCATGGCAGGGGAGGTTGGAACTGGATGATCTTTAAGGTCCCTTCCAACTCTAAGCACTCTATGATTCTATGACATGGTTTAGTGGTGGTTTTGGCCGTGTTAGGTGGATGGTTAGACTCGATGATCTGAAAGGTCCCTTCCAACCTCGACAATTCTATAGACTACTCCTACTGCTTGCTACTTGCCTGCAAAAGGTAAACCAAAACACCCAAGAAAACTTTTCTGACTGCTGCCTGTAACAGGGATTGATTTGCACCATGACCTGCCTGGAACAGATCTAATGTAAACGGGAAAGCCCAGAGATATCTTAAGGAAGAAAACCTTAGAGAAAAGAAACTAAAATACCAGTTGGCAGATCAGGTCAACTCTTAGTCACCTCATCGCTAAACCAACACCATTTGTCTACCTTTTACACCAATCACAACAATTATCAGATCTTATACATAGTCACATAAAACCTTCCTTTAGGTTAAAACAATGGACAATAATATTCCATTTCAGACAGTTCTAGAAATCAAGACTTTCCTTCCACATCTGACTGAGTTAAAAAAGAAAAACAACCTCAGCAACAACTACTCAAGTGCTGGAAGATAAAGAGCAGCTTTATAAAACAGACAGTATAACCAAACAGACCTTATAAATCAAGGTTTTTTAGTCCTACCTCATCACTTTCATCTACTTCAATCCCACCGTCTTTGTCATCATCCATCTGCTTATGGATCATGCGGAGAGCTTCTAGGCTGAATCGGTCCTCCTCAGTGAAGCACGGTGGGCTGAGGGAACTGCAGGGATCTAAATAGGAAGGGGGGGGAAAAATACACATATATTAGCTACTGTCATTCTGGAATATAAAGCTCTCAGTCAAGAAAGGGCTTAAATCTCTGTATGTGCACATGTACTTCAATGACAGAGACACTAGGTCACAGATGTCAAATTTGGCTGTAATATAGTAATTTTTACCAAAGAAGTGAAAGGGGTGGGGGGAATCAACTCTTTTTTTTTATCCAGGAAGGAAGCTCAAAGAATAGGTTGGAATAGTTTGACTCTTGACTCTGTTTTTCCACCCCAGCAGCTGCGGTCTCCACCTTTTCTTCTATCTCCCATCCACCCTTAGTAATACATCACTGCAATAGCAAATAAAGCCACTGCCTTTTCCAAGTTCCTTTCTAAAAGTCTGGGCTAAACAGAGCAGTGGGAGAAGAATTGTCATGGCCTACAGCTGTCACTTCATAAACAGATAAGGAAGGGAGGGTGCCCACACTGTAGATCAAATTCAAAGCAGATAGCACCACTGAATGCAAAATATTCAAGGAAGACTGCAAGAGAAAAAAAGCACAAACCACAAAAGTTCCAATGATAATAATAATATGTGGTATCTTGGACATTTATGCTCCAATCAAACACAGAAGAGTCACCACGGAGCAGGATTCCAGGTCAAAAAGAGTACCTTTTCATTTGCATCCATTAGCATAAACTCATGATTTGTGCACATTTGATGGCTCTGCTTTCACCACGTCAGATGGTTCTAGCTCTGGCCTTTCCCTTCTCCAAGGTACACACCAAATGCTCCAAAATCCTCCAATGGCATGATGATCAACCATGATTAAAGACCGGGCTTTCACAGACCTTGACATTAATTAATTGCTAGCTATTTCATTAATTCTGATGTACCCAACACCAAAGAACAGAAGGTGCAGAAGGGTAGAGGAATTTATTTGTTTAATTTCAGCTTTAGTAAGACAGTGAATTCCCACAGGAATAGCCATTATAAAATGCATCAACTAGTTCCATAAGCTGGAACTCTCTGCTTTATGTCTCTGCTGACTCAATTTGTATTTGCATTGATGTGACTAATTTCATCTTCCTCTAGTCTACCTAAGGATTAAGCTTTCATGTTACTATAAAATTTATTGCAAGCTAATTTATATATGTAATGAAAAGGAAGCACATACAGAAACAAAATAAATTTACCATGTTAGTATTTCCATACCAATAAATTTTAAAATAACCAAAAATAATGGCTGCTGATAAGACTCAGCTTGCTTAAGGCTCCACAACAGAAGTACATACTTTAAAGTCTTCCTTTACACACCAGTTTAATTATCTAGAAGTTAACAGATACCCGATATCTGTGCCACATATCAACTAAAACAACAAAAAAACCTCCAAATACATAAGCAAAAAGCAGCCAAAAACATCACCACAAAATCCCAAACACCTCACTGGCACCACCCCAGAACAGGGAGATGCTGGTTTTAGAACTACTTCATATAAATCAGAAATACATATTACTAAGCATTAAAACAGGATAACCACAAAATGCTTTCAGGTCTGGGATGCAACTAATATTTCTTGAAAAAAGTGAAACTTTTTATATTTAAANCTTGATGATCTTTAAGGTCCCTTCCAACTCTAACCATTCTATGATCTTTGTTTCATTAGAAACATGATGGATGGACATTATGGCCATTAGTCCATCATTTCAAATTATTCTGCTAATAATCAAATTCCAATAGCCATAAACAAAGAATATGACACCACTGAAATGAAATCAAATATCAGCAGAACCCTCTTTGTACCGCAAGATTAAATCACAGTTACACTGTGTTTTAAGTTAGACAAAAGCCTAATTGTCACAACAGGTCCCTCAAACACACTGAACACGTTTAATTTGTAATTAGTTCTATTCTTACACAGAAGAAAACGTGAGATAAATACTGCTCACAGCTTGCAAGCACCCACTCAAATTATTCTTCTATTTTTTTTTTCAGCTGAAAGCCCAGTTTTTCAAATAAAAAAAAAAAGGTTTTCTCAGAGGATATTTTCTCAAAACTGAGGACGATCAGTTTCTTAATCAGAGCATTAATTTATCTTAAATATGCCTTTTTTTGGTTATTTAAGCCTGAAGGCACTTTAAAGAGCTAAGGCTCTCCTCAAGAGAAGTAAACAGGCTGCTTGTGCTTCAAATGTCCCGGCTCCAGGAACACTTGATCTCTCTCTTAAGAGATGACAAGTTCCAATTGCTCCTTCTAGGACTGAGAAACATGGAGTAGGACCACATCCTGACTGTAATAAAAATTAACCCACTCTAAACAGAATCCAAATTTAATCCTTTTTTTTAAATTGGATTTACATATGGTAAAATTAAACATTACTGGACTGACACCACTTGTTATCCCACTCTTCAGAGAACAATCTGAAAACAAAAAAAGTCAAATGACAAAGTCACAACCTAAAGAATAAGTGAAAAGCACTTCACAAAGTGAAGTCCTATCAAGTCTATAAACCAGCTGATGGAAATTTGATCATCTGCAACCCCGCAGAAGATTCTCAAAGGCAGTATTTTGCCTCATTTGCATGCCAGGAACAATTCAAATTAACACCAGACGAAGCATGGGTAGAAGCTTCGCAAAAATCCAGGTAATTAGGATGGAGGAAAGAAAAGAGGAAAAAAATCTCAGGATAAAACANTTCCAACAGTTCCATGTCCTGTCTGTGTTGAGGACTCCAGAGCTGGACACAGGACTCCAGGTGGGGTCTCACAAGCACAGAGCAGAGGGGGAGAATCACCTCCTGTGACCTGCTGCTCACACTTCTTTTGATGCAATAAATACATGCCTGAGGCCTCACAACAAATTATAACAGTATTTGATAGTTTATTTTTCACTTTCTATCCATCCTATCAAAGGTGTTTCAGAGATTCCAAACCTTCTATCATACTTTAAGGACAATGTGAACTTCTCATCTGGAGTGATTTCCCTGTCCTCTTTTGTTGTGTTAAGTACACTTAATCCAAAATCCTCACCGTGGCAGGAAAGAGCAGCAGAGAGATGAGAGTTCACTCAGCAAGTGAACCCGGTAATAATTTAAAAATCAACCCCTTCCTTCAACAAACAGCACAGAAGAATTAGCAAACAAAAGAGATGAAGTTTAGATGAGCTGGAGAAGAGTGGACATGAGCAGACCATATGTCAGGAGCTTATTTTACAGATCAGTTTTCAATGCTGGGCAGAAGCGAGGGAGTTTCAGAGCTTCAGGTCACGTTAAGTAGGGAATTTGTGAATGAATAATTAAATGTCAAATTTATGGCTCAAACTTGGCAGAGGTTTTTGAAGCAGACCTTCCCCGACTCGAGTAGCTCAGTGACTGCCCTCTGAGCTCCCACACAAGGGGAGAAACTGCTCTTTGAGAGGAGAAACTGCTCTTTGAGAGGAGAAACTGCTCTTTGAGAGGAGAAACTGCTCTTTGAGAGGAGAAACTGCTCTTTGAGAGGAGAAATTGCTCTTTGAGGGGAGAAACTGGGCTTCGTTAGTCCAGGGAACACAGACCAGTCTCACAGGAGACAGTTTAACACTGAGCTGAGCACAGAGTTATCCAGGAAATTTTGTATTTACAGACATGGGCAAAATAACACTTAACACTTTCTTTTCTAATTTTTTTCCCCTCCTTCCTTTTACTTCTCTTTTTTCTCTTTTCTCTTTTTTTAAACAAGGCTAAAATAAGGCGAGAATACAAGAAAAACTTCAATCAGAAACTCCCCTAAACTTTAGAATCGGGGCTTTTTCATCCCGTTTCCTGAAGGTAACTGGAGTTAAACTTATGAAGTGACACTGTCAACACAAGCCACTGAGGAAAATTAATTACACCCAAGATCTTCAAGTGTTCCTGTCAGTAAAGCCCTTGAAATTTATTTTAGGAATACACCATTAGAAACAGTTCCAAAGCACATGCACCTCCCAGTCTTTCATCTGTCCTGCCTTTTCTTTTCCCTAAAATGTTGTGACACAAAAACTGAGTGTGTCCAAAATGCTTGGGACAGAGGAGGGACCCCGGTCAGGCATCTGCAGTTCCAAGCTGGGCTCCAAAGAGTCCTTTTGATGTCTCCAAGAGCATAGAGGAAACACAAAGCCCATATGATTTTCAAACGTACCTGGAAGCAAATATGCACCTCCAAACTTAAAGTTTAAATTACTTCCATTTTTCCCCGTTTGTTCTCTTGGAGCAACTCAGCGGTTGGGATCTGCTTGGCAACCCCACAGCATTTTTGGCCCCGTGAGGATGTTCAGAGCTTTCAGCAGGAAGGTGAAACGCTAACATATGGCATCCTATGGATGCCTTGGGTGGTTCTGCAACTGCCTTTTCCTGATGGATCCAGGAGAGTACCACCTTCTGCTGGTTTCCCCATTCCGAAAGAGCCATCTGGGATTAAAGGGAAGCCTCGCAGAAAAGGCGAGCGCTACACACGACGACCAGCTTCCCAAGCTCATACTCTCAAGCTTAAAATAACTAGATTTCAACAAGCCACGATGACAGAAGTAGGATTTCTTCACATTTTCCAGAGCCGAAGCAGGTGGCCACAATACCCCCAACCCCCTGCCAAAACCACCTTCATCTGACTAGGATTTCCGTATCCTTACGTTTTCTTTCGTGCCTTAGTTTTACATTCTGCTCTAAAATATTACAGTGTCTCCATCAACTCACCAAAACTCTCTTCAAGGCAAGGAAATATCCGTAAGAGAATGATGATTTTTAAAGGTCTGAGTACAAATCTGAGCATCAGGTACAGTAGGGATTATGGAAATGACTGAAAAGCAAGTGTTTTCAAGAATTCCACCAGATGTTGGGAACAGCTCTTTGCTTACTGCAACACGTTGCTTTTCTCTCTAATCCTTACATAAGGTGTCATTAAAAACTTCAAAAGCTTGAAGAGACAGCCTGAGAGTGAGCTTCATTTAATCTTTCAATTAAAAGCTCCCAAAGCAAATCACTCCTACTCTTAATAATTAAACTCCTCCATATGGCAAGTAGGCTGAGCAGGATGTAACAGTCAACTTGACAATGTCATTTGTGACATTTATTTAAATGAGTAGAGTGAAAAATAAAAGTTCATCATTGCAGCACATCTTTCCACTAAAAACATATAACAAAAAAGACAAAATTTTGACAAAAAGGGCAGAATACACTTATCTTCTAATCACAACACTGTTACTTAAATGAGATCCCTGAAGAAGAAAATGCAGGGAAAGGGGAAGAGGTGCAGCGGGAAAGGAGATGCAGGGTATTGCTGTCTCCAGAGAATGTCAAAATATAAAGTTTCACATTAGGTTTTTTCCAATAGTCTTTATCAGAAAACTCGGGTAATTACTGAAACTGTGTTTATAAACTCAGGCAAAAACAGCAGATGAGACTCAGAGATTAAACTTTTGAGTGTGAAGCCTGGTATTTGAAGCACTTATTTATGAATATATATGTAATTCTCTGTGATTGGTAGCAATTCAGTCACAAACAACTCTGTTTGCAGTTCAGCTCCGTAAACCCTGCTGTAATTCTTCTGAGATCCACTAAAAATTCCTCAGTGAAAAAAAAAAAAGATAATATTTCAAACAACCTTAACAATAAACCATTACCACTTCAACATGTGTACACGTGATCTTCTCAAGAGAGATCCAAACCTGGTTTTATCACTATTGGAATTATCTGCTTATTCTGCTATTCCAGGATCTTTTAATATATTCAAATCGATTATATTTCCCCCCTACACGCACAGAGAAACTTGATGAGGCAAGCACAGCTCTGGTTTTTTTCCTTAAGTCCCCATTAGCTCATCTCTGCTTTCTCCACACCCACAACAAAGCTGTCTAATTCTGAACTTAGATTTCATTTTTTTAATACACCTTTTTTTTTTCCCTTCTCTGAAATCACAGTTTGTTATTTAAAGCAGAAATTCAGTTAAATAATGCCATTAGTAAAATCAAGTGTTAAGGTGAGGTTTGATTAAAGCTTTTCTAATCTTTCCTAGATAAAAAGCTTCAAAAGAAACTGCGGAACAACAGACACTGTTAACTGTCTGCTCATCTGTTAAGACATTCAAAAGATCACACATTATCTTAGAAAACTATTTAAGAACTTCATAGCAATAAAAATGTTTACTCAAAGGCAAGAGATAGGACAGGAATTCTCCAGAGAATTCAATCTGATGTCAAATCTAATTTTGCATTGGAAGCCACTATCCCAAATCAAATGCTTATTTAAAAAGGAAGCTGTGGAAAGGAGGTTGAATACATTAATCATGTCAAGGATTATTCTGACAAGACAAAAGAGCAGTATAAACACTTCATTTAGGGTGTTAGGAATCTAATCATTAGATTACAACTCTGTTCTGGCTGAGTAAACCAAAGAAAAGAAAAAAAAATCAAGACGATGGATTCATGGCTTTTCCATCTCCTTCCCACACCCTCCCCGAGCAATGACACAGCTTGAAGGGAAGAGGAAGTTGGACAATTATTGTATACAATGGTCAAAGTAGACTGATTTAGCAAAGGAACTCCTGCCAACCCTAACAAAGCAGGACGAGAGGAAACTGGGAGATCCATCTTAGGCAAGCCATCAAAAATCCGCAGTTTTTTCCCTCTTCCAACCTTAGTGCACTTTAATGATACTTACTAAACAAGCCTACACATACACATGAAGATTAAAAATAAGATGCCAGATGCCTAATACCTACTCTCAGCAAAAGGAAAGTCCATCTCACTTTATTTACATTTATTAGTACCAAAAGACCAAAAAGAAAAATATTTACCACATTTTAAAGCTAAATTTTCATCCCAGTATCTTGGTTTGGCAGTGAAGATTACTTAACTCACTGTTAAAAAAAAATAGTATGATGTAGTTTTTGTAAGTAACAGTAATTAACATCCAAAATTAGAGCAGCCCCAAGAATAGAAAAAAAAAGTTACACAGGTTCAAAGATAACCTAAATTCAAACTTCACCTGATAAAAACCTACCCTTAACTCAGACAAAGCAAACAAAATTGGGATTTCTTGCCTTATATTCAGAAATTACAACTATGAAAGTAAGAGGACTGTGAATTTCCTATTAGAGTTCATTTATCAACAGAATGTTAATTAGGCTGATGAAACAAACTACAGATGCACATTCATATATACTGGGTGATCGTTGATGTATAACACACACCTAAGCACACATAACAACACAAATCTAATCTTGTTCCATATTTTAGGTCTGACCAGTTCTTGGCTGCTGTTTTAACAACTTTCACCCTTTCCTAACTGGGGGAAGCTGGAGAAGATGCACAGTCTATCCCTCATCACGTACTTTAATCTGCCCAAGAATTCCTCAGCTCTTAAGGAAGAGCAGCAACAGGGAATTTAAGCCGCCTTCCTTCACTTGGTCAGGAAATCACAAATGCAATTTGCAGGTGACCTTCAAATGTTGACGATGCATCCGTGTGATTTCTGTGGCAAACTTCCTAAATTTCATCTTCTTGCTCAGAATTCCATCCTTGTAAACACCTCTGCTGTGCATTCATCTTGGAAGCCTGATCTTTACCCTCCTGGTGAAAGCATATAGTCAATATTCAGCGCACCAACTTCTACTTAGACACTGCTCAAAATCTAGGCAGAACACAAGCCACTATATTCCTTTCTGGAAGACAGAGATCTGCAGGATACAACCATCAGGACAATGTGGTTGATACCTTTTCAGCATGAGAAAGAAAAGTTTGTAAACTTAAACTATTTCACAACTTCTTAGAATGAAAAAAAGAGAAAGAAGGGAGGTCACTTGAAAAGGATTTTATCACCTTGCATCATTTTTAAGAGGTTCACCAAAAGACACTAAAAAGTTTTACAGATGTGGTTTCAAGATTAAAAAAAGTAAGGATTTAGGTCTTTGGATACATTTTCAGACAGTGAAACACACTAAAATTATAAATTAGATGGTTGTATTGAAGTCACACTAATTATTTTCATATAAATTTTATACATCTTTAAATTTATACTTTTAATCACACCAGTTTTTGCTCTGATATGTTTGCTTTCAGGTGTGATTCATAATCATATCCTATATCCATGAATCAGGCACAGAAGCATGACATTGCTGACATTACTGAATTACTTCAGTCTTCTCCACCATCTGATCTAGTACGTATATTATTAACTGTTCTCACCAAGGAATCAAATTTAATCCTCCGTGAGCACCATCTGTAGCATCGTCAGTTCACTCACAGTTCCTGTAACAACATGTTGTCAGGATGTATTTATACTTTAAGAGAGCACTTCAGAATTATACAACTGAAACCTACATTCAAAAGATATAGCACTGTACCTACAAGAAAAGAAACTCAGCATCAGGGCACTCTCTGGATTGTTTTTTTTCTAATACACAACCTGTTAAGATCTTAGCATTTGAGCATTTGTCAGCCCATACAATGTTCACACTTTCAGAAACACAAAGGCACCAAGTGCATGGATTTGGTTTATTTATTCAATAACACCTTAACACAACACTTCCTTTTAGCACCATTCAATGTATCAGTAATTTTAGGGATGTCTAAAGGCATTTCTTTAAATAGCCCATTAGCTTATGCGAGGATTGAGTAGTACAGATTGCTGGCTAGTTAAGGACTATCCCACTTCCAGAAGCTCACATCCAGCTCCAGACATCACAACCGGCAGTTTTGCTCCTCCTAATATGCTGCTAAATACTTTCCTCATGATGAATTTCACCAAGTGATAAACTGGGTTGACAAATCTACTGACTGTGTGCCTCAGTTCACCTTGCCTTATTTGATGCAAATAAGCTCGAAAGAGCCCTTTTTAAAAAACAGAAGTTTTCAGAGGGAGAGGTGTCCCTGCCCATGGCAGGGGGGTTGGAACTTGATGATCTTTAAGGTCCCTTCCAACTCTGACCATTCTATGATTCTATGAATATGAAAAAAAATTTCTATCATCAGTTATTTTTATCAATTACATTGATAAAAAACATATCATCATTATACTATTGCTCAACAATTATCAGAATGTTAGAGAAAAAAAAAAAAAAAAACATAGAATCATCCAGGCCAGAAGGGACCTCCAAAGGTCACCTAGTCCAACCTCCCCGCAGTCGCAAGGACATCCCCAACTAGACCAGGTTGCCAAGTTTTAGAGTCCTACCTAAGACTTGAAGCACTACCATTAATTTATACCTATCAGATTTGAAAAGGCTAAAGCATGGAATATAATATCCATGGGGTTTTGCTGGTTTTTTTAAACTCTTCTGGACACACAGCACAAATGGGTCTGGGCATCTCAAGTACGGTGTCATAGAATCATAGAATGGTTAGAGTTGGAAGGGACCTTAAAGATCATCAAGTTCCAACCCCCCTGCCATGGGCAGGGACACTTCTCCCTAGAGCAGGTTGCTCCAAGCCCCATCCAGCCTGGCCTTAAACACTTCCAGGGATGGGGCATCAACAGCTTCTCCAGGCAACCTGTTCCAGTGTCTCACCACCCTCACAGTAAAGAGCTTCTTCCTAAGATCTCATCTAAATCTCCCTCAGCCTGTCAACCAACGCTTCTGCTGCTGTTTGGTCCCTGTAACAGCCAGAAGCAGGAAAACAGGCACAGACCCAGATTCCAACAGATATAAGACATTAACCTATTTTTTTAATATATCAAATATCAACATGCACAGGCAGACCATCATTTTCAATTATCCAAAAGGAAATTGTTTCCAAAGGTTAAAAAAAGCTCATCATTAAGCCTAAGCAAAAGAACTATGAAAGATTAATTCTACTTCAATATGCTCAATTAGATCACATTTTCAGAAATCCCAGGAACTGAATTTCACAGGAGACCACCTGCTTCCAAGAGAAATGATTGAGAAATAGAACAAATGAAAAAAAACCCAATACACTTTTACTAAATTAAGACTGTTTTCAAATATGTTTGGGTTTCTGTCTTGTTTTGTTAGGTGTCCCGTTGCTTGTTTGTGGATTTGTGGACTCCACAAACAATGAAACACGTTTGAAGTTCAAAGAGAAGCTTGTGTTGTAACACTATCGGAGTTTCACTTTGGTTTAATCAAATACAAGGAACGTATGTTCTACAGGCTTTATCTCCCAGGTCTATTCCCATGCCCTAAACACAACACCTGACCATGCCAACACCCAAAACCCAACCACAACACGTCAGTTGCATCTATCGACAAGCACAAATGATTCATCTTTTGTATATTAACACAATCATTTGTAGGTTATAAATCTTTGTTTTAAACCTGCTTTTGTCTTGTCACCATTTTAAAGACAAGGACAATGTTTGTCTGTTCTACATTTCTGAGGAACACTGAACACAACCAACGTACAGTAGACATCAGAAAATGCATAGCCCAACCATGCCTTAAGCTCCTTAACACAGAGCTACAGTCTCCCACGTATTCTATTAACATGCAAAGGAAACAGTTTTCTCTTAATTTATTTTGTCTTCATTTCTTACCACAAAAAAGACATTGAGAGGACGGAGAAGGTCTAGAGAAGGGCAACAAAGCTGGTGAGGGGCCTGGAGAACAAGTCTTATGAGGAGAGGCTGAGGGAGCTGGGGTGGTTCAGCCTGGAGAAAGGGAGGCTGAGGGGAGACCTTCTCACTCTCTACAATTCCCTGAAAGGACGGTGTAGAGAGGTGGGGGTTGGTCTCTTCTTCCAAGTCACAGGTGATAGACAAGAGGAAACGGTCTCAAATTGCACCAGAGGAGGTTCAGATTGGATATCAGGGAAAATTTTAACACTGAAAGGGTTATCAAACATTGGAATGGGCTGCCCAGGGAAGTGGTCAGAGACCATCCCTGGAGGTATTCAAAAGAAAGGTTGACATAGTACTTTGTGACAAGGTTTAGTGACAGGTTTTTATCAGAGTTAGGTTCATGGTTGGACTCGATCTTAAAGGTCCCTTCCAACCTAGACAATTCCATGAAAACCATTAAATGGTTTTCTCTTAATTAAGTTTCATTTCTTAATACCTAATACGTAAATTAGCACATCGAAGTTACACAAGTTTCCAGTTTATATGAACACAGCTAAACATAAAATCACACTTCTGATACGTTTGCTGAAGTTGTCTTCATGTTGATGCCAAACCGAAGCCAGGTGACATTACCACCAAGATGAAAAACCAAACAAGTATTTTTAAACTCAATCAGGTAACATTAAAAAAAAAGTTATTAAAAGTTTTCAAACTAGGAGGATACTCTCAGCAAAATTCCTCCCTTTATTCAGAAGTTGTCTCTGGAAATGACACAAATCAAAAGTCTTTGACACGTGCTTGAGAAAGACCAAAAAATGATAATAGTTGTGGATGTGACAAAGATGGGACTATTGTAAGAAGAGAACTGAGCCCAAGTTTGAAAACCACAGGTTTAATACGTTTCTTCAAAGCTGATATCATCACAGATTGAAAGCTCAGTACACTCCCCATATTCTCAGCAGACAGGTATCGTGCAGAGTTACTCTCTCACTGCCTTCACCTAGAATAACATCCCAAATTGCCTACACCAGAGAGACTACACTGACCTGCTACCCTGGCAACCATCAAGTTCTCAATTTTTTCCTTCCTGCCTTTTCTTTAAAATTATTTTGTTACCTAGCATCTTAGGATTTAAAGGAGAAAGCACCAAAGCATTAAAAAAAACAAAACAAAACCAAAAAGTGTTCTTCCATCCAGGCAAATCAGAAAATCCACCTGAAAAACATCTTTTAAACAATTCTATAAATTTAATTCTCCGGGATCTACTAATTCCCCACCTCCTGCAAAATAATACTCATCCAAGAAAGTCTTATTAGACGTTCCGAGTGCTAAACTCCCCTGTTTCTAACAAGAGTAGTAAGAAACTATTCTATTTTCTGCTCACATACCTTTTTAAACTCAGCTGAATGAAAGAACTTTTCTATGTGAGATTTCACCTGGTTTCGCTCCAAAACCTACTTGTTATTTCTCATAGGCAATGGTCTAACATGTGGATAAACTCCAAGCAGAAAAAAATTCTTTCAAAAATGCACATTTTAGAGAACTGAGATGGAAGCAAAACATTAAATACCTTCTATACAGAAAAAAACAATCAGTTGGCTTGTTGCAAGTCTACAATCTATGATGTCCAAGTAACCACTGCAGTGTTTGCCTGTATGAACACACATGAACACACACCTACTTGCACCATACAACTTTTTTTGCTCTGAAGGCTCATTTTGAATCCATTATTACTACATGTTCTTCAGACTTTTGCTTTCCAAATCTTATACTCAATGAAATTGCTCAATTTCATCAGAATTGAAAGAAAACAAAGCTCCAATCCCATATGATTTCAAGGAGAACACTGACTTTCAGAATCATAGAATGGTTTGGGTTGGAAGGGAACCCTAAAGATCGTTGATTTCCAACCCCCCTGCCATGGGCAGGGACATCTCCCACCAGACCAGGTTGCCCAAAGCCCCATCCAGCCTGACCTTGAATGCTTCCAGGAAAACATTTAAGAGAACTGGGCTTGTTCAGTCTTGTGAAGAAGAAGTTACAGTGATCTAGTAGCCTGCAACCACTTGACAGCAGAGGTCAAACACTCCTCAGTAGGGACAGACCACACAACATGGGGCTAGAGCCAAGCTATGCACTGGGAAGGTCAGGTGAGACATCAGGAGCCTTTTTTTTTTTTCCAGGATGGCACGGCAGCACTATGGAAAACTACTTGGAGGACGGAGAGTCTTCATCCTTAGAGGATTTCAGAAGTTGGCTGGAAAGCTCTATAGATGACTCATTCTTGCAATGATGACAATGATTGCTCAGAGCACAAGTTTGACCTCCAGTGGTCCCTTCCAACCAGCATCTCCAACACCACCTCTCTTGAAAGGCAAGATTCCAGAATAACAATTACCCCCGTCTCCCCCCAACATAACTGAGGGCTCCAATTCACAAATAAGAGCGTAATATTAGTCATCATACTTACTTAGGAGATGTTAATTGTATGCTTAATGTTCCTAAGATGCTCTTAGGAACTGTGCTGTTGTGAAGAAATTGCTGACCCACTACATTTACAACTCAAAGTATTAAGTAATTAGCTAATGATAACAAATAGAATAAAGAACAATGCAAGCCTGAAGAAATGCTTGCAAAATCCTAACAAAATCCCAAATGGGACCTTACAGCACTGATATCTGTCCACAGGTTTTATGACCTCTAATGTGCCTATGTATTCCTTGTGTCCATAGTAAAGAAGGTTTGCATTCATGCATACAGATGAACTTCTGCTCGGGAATGCCTCAGCAAAATCTGTATGCTGTTACCATCACAGCAGCTCAAACAAATCCATCGTATGGAAGGGAGAGAGATGAGTTTCAGCAGAACTCAAGGCACTGAGTCATCATCCTTGCAGGTATTTTTAAAAGATGGGTACACACAGAGCTTAGAAATAAGGTTTATTATTGATGGGTTTTGTCAGTGTCAGGTTGACAGCTAGACTCAATCTGAAAGGTCCCTTTCAACCTAGGCAATTCTATTGGGCAGAGAATGGCTGGAGAGCAGGACAAGGGGTAATGGTTTTAAATTGGAAGAGGGGAGATTTAGATGAGATTTCAGGAAGAAGTTCTTTCCTGTGAGGGTGGTGAGGCACTGGAAGAGGTTGCCCAGGGAAGTTGTTGATGCCCCATCCCTGGAAGTGTTTAAGGCCAGGCTGGATGGGGCTTGGAGCAACCTGCTGTAGGGAGAGGTGTCCCTGCCCATGGCAGGGGGGTTGGAACTTGATGATCTCTAAGGTCCCTTCCAGCTCTAACCATTCTGTGATTCTATGATTCTGGAAAACAATTAAGAGAATAGGGTATTAATACCTGGTACACCTGTAGAAGCCCAGAGCTTGAAAACAGGGTGATACAGTTCAAAAGAAAGAATTTATGGCAAAGCTTTCCTTTAAAGCTTTGCACCTTGTAGTTCCATAAGAAATGCTTTCATATTAGAAGGCATTTTGTATGCACAGCCTTATAAAGGCAAAAAAGGCTCAAATTTTGCTTTACATAGCCATGTCTAGCCCAAAATAAATGACAACCTGTACTTTTAAGCAAGGGATCTGCTGCAAAAATCTACCCCCTTGTTCCAGGGCTAAAGAAACATCCTAACTCTATTAGCTTTCTAAAGCTTCACTAAGAATCAGTGTTCTGTTTGGTTTGCCTCACCTTTTGTTTGAGATATTTAATATTCTCTAGGGGCAAATACCTTAAAAAGAAGTTTAATGGATTTATTGACATTTACACAAGTTTAAAGCTAAGGATTTTGAGGAGGGTTAGCAACTTTCATGTAGAGAGGAAAAGGGAAGAGAAAAAGGGTTGTTTCCAAATCCTTTCACTGCTTTTATAAGCAGAAAAAGTAATTTATGAAGTGTTACATAAGTTACTGCACTGCAACTGCAATCTTGATCAAAAATAAGATTTAAGACGCTGTTAGCTAAGTTACGGTCAACAGCAGGGGGGAGGGAAGGAAGGAGAAGGGTGTGGAAATGGTAGGAAAGGAGATAAGATAGCAAAGAGTCAATTTTATTGATCTACTTAGAGCAGTCCAGCCAAAGCAGCTTAGTTAAAAACATTCAATGTGTTCACAAAAAATAAGGAGTTGCAATTTTGAGACTTCACCCATATTTTGATTGGAAAGCTGTAGAAATGATTGTGTGTATGAAACCCACTAAAACCAAGAGGTGAGTAAAATCAGGGAAAATGAAGTGAAATAAGGAGATCTGCAGAATTAATGCAGCCAAGACCCTGAGACAAGGTACCCAAATCTCCTCCAATAGAGTTCTGTTCTTACACTGAAAGAAGTTCTACCTTAGCAGGTAAAATTCTGAGTTGAAAGCTCAGGTCCACACCCTGAAGCAAATTCCAGTTTTAAACAGAACACTCTAAGGAGAAATCATTCCAGCCTTTTCTGAACAGCATCAGCTGCCCCATGTAACTGTACTAACTGAGCTTGAGCTTCTATTATTGAATGGTTGGCTTTAATGCAATTTTTTTCTCTTAATATTTGCAAGGAATAGATTACCTAGCAAGCAGAGTAAAGCTACTAACAATTTTAAGTAAGAATATCTACTTGCCCAGTCTGAAACAGCAAACTAAGATATAAAAATCCATGTATCAAACATTAAGTTTATTAAATTTACTGGTGTAAAGAACTGGACGTTTCATTCTAACTCTACAAGTTTTAAGAATATGGAAATTATTGGCAGGGAAATTTAATCTCTGCACTGCACAGAAGACTCTTTGCTTTGTGCTTTTGGTGGTTTGGGTTTGTTTTGTTTTTTTAAGGGCAACTATTTGAACTCAAGTTTTAATAAATGAACTGGAGTTCCTTAAGTTCTCTTATTTCATATGAGATCACATGGAATATTGATTTACTGATCCCTTACAGAGGATTACCTGTTGTAGCAAAACCTGATTAATATAACACAATTCTTTAAGCTTGGCAATTCAAATGATTACATCACTATGTTAAAGCTGTAGACAAGATTGCAAGCCTACCAAACTGCAGCAAAAATTAAGGATTCCAAGTGCAGAATGTCAAGAACTTACAGAAATTGTCACACTAAAGAAGACCCCCAAAAAACCAACCAACTCTTCGATAACAGAAAAGTTGAGATCCAAGTAAAATCTTTCTAATGACAACAGAAATTTGCAGAGATTAGTAAAAAAAAAAAATCTAGATTGTTAAAAATTGCTACCAAAGAAAAGAAACATTCCTTTCACTGTCATGTCACTGTGCCTTTCCAGGAGAGCTCAAATGAAGAGAAGAAACTCCACAAATGCAGACCAGCGAGTGGACAAGCGAAATACTCAGCTCCAGAACATGCATTTTCAGACTTTTACTCTATAAGCAAGTACTCCACTTACTGCAAAAAAACAACTAACAATTAATTCCTGCCCACTCCCTACAATATGCAACACGATATAAACACTCGTGTTTGGGTTGTTTGTAAACTCCTTAAACCAAGACAAGCACACCCTTTTCTTACCTGCGAGGGCTTTCTACCTGCAGGCCAATTTGAAATAACTCCAAAAAAGCAGCAGAGAGAGGGTGAGAGCTGTCATAAAGGGAGATAATCTTTTATATGCCTCAACACCCACTTGCACTTTTCAAATTAGGTCAGCATTTGTCAAACTGTGCACTTCTACGTATGCACAAAATACCAGTACGTTCAGGAGGGCAAGAAAATTGGAAGAGGGGAGATTTAGATGAGATATTAGGAAGAAGTTCTTTCCTGTGAGGGTGGTGAGGCACTGGAACAGGTTGCCCAGAGAAGCTGTGGTTGCCCCATCCCTGGAAGTGTTCAAGGCCAGGCTGGATGGGGCTTGGAGCAACCTGCTCTAGGGAGAGGTGTCCCTGCCCATGGCAGGGGGGTTGGAACTTGATGATCTTTAAGGGCCCTTCCAACTCTGACCATTCTATGATTCTATGAAAGTGTGTACTAATTGCTATCCAATTAATATATTTAATATCAAAACTACTCATAGTAACAAAAACAAAGAACTAGATAAAGTTGAAATGAAGACAAGCGAGATTTTCCTTGCGGTATTTCACAGAGACACCTTGACATCAACAGCCTCTGAAAACATAGCTTTTTCTCACAATACTTTGATTTTTAATCCCATGGGTATTGCTACATCATAAACTACTTTAGTTCATATCCCAATAATCAAGCACAGACCCGCTGACCTAGTTAGGAAAACCGCTTGCAATTGTCCAGTCTTGTGGGGTAAGAATTTGAGACTGGTATTCAACCTTGGCCACATTAAGCCTGAGGTGATTTGAAAAACAAAACCTGGGCAACAGATTTGTTGTTATTCTTGCCTTCACAAAAAGCAAAAAGGCCAGAGTCCAGCATTTTGGACTGCATCTTGGTCCAAACCTGACAGTGCCACCCCAGCTCTGCTCATGTACTCTTACACCTGTCTGATTAATTGGTTTCTGTAGTCTAAAGAATCATCCACCCACGTGAAGATGTGGTTGATAGAAGCCACACCTCAGGGAGGTTTCAAACAGCAACAAGGAAATCAGGCCAAACGTTCCCTCAAGTCTGCTGCGTCCAAGACTGAAAACTGACTCAAAAGCCCATCTCTTCTTGTTAGCATCTTCCCTTCTACAACTGCCTGACTGGAGGTTGTACAGAGGTGGGTGGTGGCCTCTTCTCCCAAGGGAATAATGACAGGACCAGAGGAAATGGTCTGAAGTTGCAGCAGGGGAGGTTTAGATTAGATATCAGGAGGAATTACTTCACTGAGAGGGTGGTCAGGCACTGGAAGGGCCTGCCCAGGGAGGTGGTGGAGTCACCATCCCTGGAGGTACTTAAGAAATGTGTAGATGTGGCACTTCAGGGCATGCTCTAGTAGCCAAGATTGTAGAGGTATTTGTGTATGGCTGGACTCTATCTCAGAGGTCTTTTCCAACCAGGACAACTCTGTGCTTCTCTGAGCAAAGCTCTCCTGCCCAACCGCACCAAGATCCCTGACGTGACCGTGAGAGAGAAGAGCACAAGCCCAGTAGAAGCTGAAGCTGCAGCCTCTGTGGCATGTCATTAAGTCATCAGGAAAACAATAGGAGACTGATTTCATAAGTTAAGCCTTGAGATTTTCTGTATGGGTGCAGATACTCAGCTTGGACTCACACCAGCCTCAAGCAGGACTCACAAAGCAAAAATAAATGTTTTTTAGTGCATCACTGAGCACTTCACGGCCAGAACCACCCGCCTGTGGTTTCCATGCTCAGCTGGCAGCCAGGAAAAAGGCACAAGCTACAGAACAAGCTACAGAAATATTTAGCACTTGTTATCTTGCATGAGAACAAGTTTACAGGATGCTACATACACTGCCAGACAGCTATGGCTACACACAAGTATTATAACATAAATCAAGGTGGCGGGAGAAGCACACAGTGTTTATTCCTACTATACACAAGCTTAATATTTAAAAATGGGTAGAAAATCCTAACTCGTTACTTTCTGCTTTCAGTGCTGTCAGTTCCTGCAATAAATCAGGCTGCTGCTCTTCCCATCTGTGTCACTTCCCCCTCAACCCATCACATGCACACAGCTATTCCCTGCTTCACTCATATTGCTCTTCTTCCCTATCCCAGTTCTCCCGCAATGTCTTCCACGTTTCATTTCCAGTCACAAGGTTCACCTTCTAGCTCCTCATCCACCTCATTATCTATAAAAGGAGTGTTATCAAACTATTGGCAGATAGTTTTGACGATCTGATATCAAATCCATCTTCTTACTGCATCTTCCTAATCTTAAATAAACTGTAAATATAATTTCTCATATTTATGTCACAGTTCTCTTGATTACAAAGACTGTTACTTTCTTCTTCTCAAAATCCAGTTCTTCAATTTCTAAACCTAGGGTTATTTCGCTTTTACAAAAGCAACACCCACAATTTTTTCTCTTTATCCTTCCCACCCCCAGCAAGATTACAGCAGTTCCTTCTGGTTGGTTTCTCCTTTTATCAGCAGTAGCAGAATGGCAGATATGCATAACTAGACATTTTTCATCAGTTAGGGTTTGGGGTTTTTTTCCACTGAATTAGCCAAAGGAATTTTTGCACGCATACACACTCCTCCAAATCATGTTAAGAACCAATTTTTTTCTTTTAAATTCTGAAAAGTAGCTCTTCAAATTGGACATTGCAGAAAGGCAAATAAAGGAAATAATCTGACAGGGACAGAGACAGGTTTCAAGATGCACAAAGATAATTGCTACTCACTGTAAAGGAAGCTCATATCAAATTGGCATAAGCCAATTAAGCTCATCTTAAACTGGCATATAAGACCAGAGAAGATAAGCTTCCAGGGAGACCTCATAATGGCCTTCCGGTACCTAAATGGGCTACAGGAGAGATGGGGATGGATCAGGGAGTGGAGCAATGGGATGAGGGGGAACGGTTCTGAACTGAAAGAGGGGATATTTAGATTAGATCTCAGAAAGAAATTCTTTGCTGTGAGGGTGGTGAGACACTGGAACAGGTTGCCCAGAGAAGCTGTGGCTGCCCCATCCCTGGAGGGGTTCAAGGCCAAGCTGGATGGGGCTTGGAGAAACCTGCTCTAGGGAGAGGTGTCCCTGCCCATGGCAGGGGGATTGGAACTGGATGACCTTTAAGGTCCCTTCCAACTCTGACCATTCTACGATTCTAAGCACACCAACATCTGAAAGGGAACATTCTTATGCCATCAAATACCGATAAACACAAGGGTAGAAATGCCAGAGTGATACTTAAAGCTGTCTTGTTTGGTGGTTCATCTGTTTCAGTGCTGTACATGAATTAAAAGTCCTGCCTTTCAAGTTCTCCCCAGTGTGGGCAGCCAGGACCACCTGGTGCTGTGCAGATTCACAGATAAAGTTCACCCCAGCTCAGAGGTGTCAGCCAAGGTTTCCCATGAGCCATAAAACTTGGTCTGTCCTACACTTCTTTTCCACCCCAAAACAGCAGTTGAGTTCTGTCATTCCAAATTAATATTTCTGGTGAAAGATGCTAGAGGTCTTCTTGTTAAAAGGAACAAGTCCAGAACATCAAAGTCTAACTGCTTGTTTATCCCACCTAGAACCTTCTTCCGTTAAAGCAGATCACAGTAAAACAAACAACAAAACCAAAACAAAGAAACCCACCACCATCTGTAAGCATTCTGCTTTCTCTATTGCTTTTTGGGAAAAACGAGAACAACAGAATTTCATTTTTGCCTGATGAAAACATGTTTATACATGGTTGGTTCTGGTTTCGGTTTTGGGGGGGGGTTGTTGGGTCTGTCTGGTTTTCTTTTTTCAAAGATACTCTCCTTTCTGTTAGGGAAGAGAAGCGAGACAAAAAATGCAATGGAACTAAAGGAAATAGTATTCCCATAATTGCATACAGAACTGGAAATACTGCAACTCACTAGAAACTAAGCAACATTATCAAAGAAGATTTGTGCATAAAGAAGCACAGTATAGAATCACAGAATGGTCAGAGTTGGAAGGGACCTTAAAGATCAAGTTCCAACCCCCCTGCCATGTGCAGGGACACCTCTCCCTAGAGCAGGTTGCTCAAATGTATGTATATTTACATCTTATGTGAATTTCATGTTGCTTCTTTATAGGAATTACACCAAAAAACAGGGTAGCATTCGGTAGGTAAAATGTTTTAGGAGCAGAACTCAAGAAGTTTTGCCTTGTTTACTTCATTTTAGAATCACAAGAATGCTTGGTATCACACACAGCCAATAGGTTCCTGGTATAATGTTCTCCATTTGTTTGCTGTTTAACATCAAATCTTTATCAAATAAGGAAAAATTACCTTAACATCTAAGCAGAGTATCTTGTGTTTTCTCCTCCCTTATCAATACAATAAATATTGCATAAATATGTTCTAGGAGAAAAAGAGCTACATTCAGTTCTGTCCTGAAAACGTTGACTTTGTTTCTGGAAGGTAATTTAAGATTTTACCCAAACCAACTGCAAATAAATGGTACAAAATCCACTTTACAAGCTGTTGTGCTCAATAGAAAAGATGCTACAACATGTAAAACTAAACAAAAGACAACTTTTCAGAGATGGGACAAATGCAGAACAGAAATACTGAAGACATTTGGAGTAAATCTTTTTTGGTCAGAGGCTTTCTCAGTTTCTACCCAGAAACTGCTCAAACAATACCCTCCTTCCTACTCATTTTTGCTGCTGATAAAGAGCATTAACAGCAAATCCCATTTATGCCATTGTGAAGAGAAATCTAAGCCTGAGCTGCAGAGAGGGAGATGTAGAGGGGAAGGTGCAGAAAAGCCCAACACTGCTGATCCATGCACGAAGTCACCTGAGGTAATTACACACACTGGAATGTTTTTGCAGAGAATTTCTTTCCATAAAGTTCACTAATCGGTGTTAGCTCCATTAAGTCATTTGCTTAATAAGCAGCTACTAAAAGTTACTAAATGGTGAAAGCCAGAGGTAATTACACCTTCCTGGCTTGAGTACTGTGTGTTGTTCTGCTCATCTGCAAAGAGAACGAGCGTGATTCCAAAGGAAGAAAGGAGATATCTTCACATCCAAAGGAAGAAAGGAGATATCTTCACAACCAAAAGGCACAGGATTAAAAAAAAATTTAAAAAAATAGAAAAATAAACAAATTGGTAGCTTTATTTCTCCAACTGATAATATCTTGAAAAGCTACTAGCTTAAAAAAAACAAAATACACAAAAATAAAACACCAAACTGCCTTTATGTTGTACCAATGAGTTCTGTGGATCATCACGCCCAAGACACTGAACTTTTTTTCCCCAAAGTGAGACTGATGTGAGGGAACATAAAGCCATGTTTGTATTAGGTAAGATAAAAATCAAGCTGCCTGGAACAAGTGTTCACACTGTGGGACGCACGGCAACTGGTAAACAGTCATGGTTAAGAAGTTCTGCTGAATTCCTGTGCTGTAACTATGTGCTAGAAGCCTTGCAATATAAAATTACAGAATCCTAGAATGGTCAGAGTTGGAAGGGACCTTCAAGATCATCAAGTTCCAACCCCCCTGCCATGGGCAGGGACACCTCCCACNAGGACTCCAGGTGGGGTCTCACAAGCGCAGAGCAGAGGGGGAGAATCACCACCCATGACCTGCTGCTCACACTTCTTTTGATGCAACCCAATATCCCTTCCTTAAGCCCCAGGGAGATGGTTATTTCAAGGTATTAGATAAGTTACTTCTCCTCCAATTCTGTTAACATGATTACAGTCTTAAACAAGGCTTTAACCAGTCACTTCAGGACCAAGGTGGGGGGAGAAGCCACTCAACAATATGCCTCAATGCATATATGTGAATAATAGCATCAATTGTTGTCTGGAAGAGCCTTCTCTGGAAAAAAAACTACAATTCCAGTAATCCTGAAGCACTTCCCTGGCTTTCCACATTACACCACCATGGATAATCACAGAATGATGTGGGATTGGAAGAGACCTCTGGAGATCATCTAATATACGTGGCTTTTCTCTTAAAGCAGCAGACACCAGTGTTTCAGTGAAACTTAACAGGAATTGAATCTTCTCCGCTATCAGGAAGTGAAATTTTAGCAAAATAGTTCTGAATAACAGATGACAGTGACAGATGCTGCGCAGAAATGCACAGGAGTTTGTTCCTTTATAAAAACAGTAAAAGTATGGCCCAGGATCACTCTGTTCTGAATGCAACACTTCAGTGGTCTCTAAAGATCTATGGTCACGTCTGAAATTTGATTCCGTTCTTTTACAAGATTTAGGTAACAGAAGAATGCAGTATCTGCACAGAATCCTCCTTGTCTGTTATCCAAGTCTTTGGAAGTAATCAAGTACTCATCTATAATTACCATCCTGGCCTGGATCAGGAACAGTGAGTAGGTGAGTAGGGCTCAGGAGGTGATCATCCCTCTCTACTCAGCATTGGTGAGGCTCCACCTTGAGTGCTGTGTCCAGTTTTGGGCCCCTTCCCACAAAAAAAAAAAGACATTGAGAGGCTGGAGCAGGTCCAGAGAAGGGCAATGAAGCTGGTGAGGGGTCTGGAGAACAAGCCTTGCGAGAAGAGGCTGAGGGAGCTGGGGGTGTTCAGCCTGGAGAGCAGGAGGCTGAGGGGAGACCTTCTCGCTCTCTACAACTCCCTGAAAAGGGTGTAGAGAAGTGGGGCTTGGTCTCTTTTCCCAAGTC
>VXBW01007298.1:437553-454951 GCA_013400375.1 Thinocorus orbignyianus | reverse complement strand
GAAGAAGTTCTTTGCTGTGAGGGTAATGAGACACTGGAACAGGTTGCCCAGGGAAGTTGTCGATGCCCCATCCCTGGAAGTGTTTAAGGCCAGGCTGGATGGGGCTTGGAGCAACCTGCTCTAGGGAGAGGTGTCCCTGCCCATGGCAGGGGGGTTGGAACTGGATGATCTCTAAGGTCCCTTCCAACTCTGACCATTCTATGATTCTATGAAATGGGCTGCCCAAGGAAGTGGTTGAGGCAGCACCCCTGGAGAAAACCAAAAATGGGAAGACATAGTAGTGCTTAGAGATACGGTTTAGTGATGGTTTTCTTATCAGTTAGATTGATGGTTGGACAAGATGATCTTAAAGGTCCCTTCCAACCTAGACAATTCTATGGAAAGGGGGAAAAGCCTCTAGAATCTCTTGCAGCACAATTTCAGTAGTACTGACTGTTGGACAATCAGTTCTCATGCACACACTAACACAAAGTGGGTTGTATTTTAAACAAAAAGAAAAAAAAACTTAAACTAATTACTAAACCCTACCCTAAAAACAAAAGGTGCATTATCAGTGAATTAGCTAAACTTTTAGTCATGTAACAAAAGTACACAAGAGCAAGCCACAAGTGGAATAAAGAATACACACTGCAATCCACCAGGCACCATAAGAGTGGAAAATTTCAGAAGCGCCACATTTCTCAACTAAAAATGAACAACATAATTAAAGATGGGTTTTAACTCAGCGTTTCTGTTTTGCTTTATACTTGTTTATTAAATGGATATGACAAAACATTGTCTACTTGCATGAACAAACTCAAAAGAATGAGAGACAAGGAATCATCCGAAGCAACATTTCCCCAACTTGTTTACTGTTGGGAACTGTGTATACGAGCCTTTAAATGCTACACTAAACAAATCTGTCACCACTGCTTTCTTAATGACTTGGATGTCTAATTGCCATTATTCCAAGGCAGTTATTTTTATGTTCAGAGGCAGCATTTTTACAATGCATCATGCAGCAGAGACAACCTTTGCTACCCTCCTCTGACAGAGCTTTCCCCTCACCTATCCCCTCATTCCACCAGGAAATTTAGTTTCTCTCTCCATGTTCAGCCAGATCCATCTTCTGGTCAACGTTAACGAGGCCATGCTGGCAACCTCTCATTAGCTACTCTAATTTGCCTCTGATTTTCCTGCTTCTTCTCTTCTTCCTAAAATCTGGTTGGGCAACAGTGGCAGCTGGTTGGCATGAAGGTAACCAGGTGCATGGATAGAACAAGGGGGTTAATTCTGACACACCTTTTGCTGAAAGCTGACAGCACCACTTTTAATTAGGGAATATTTCATATTCATGGAATATTCAGTTATTTACTAGCATCACTATACACAAGTAAGTAGTTGAGAGGAGGTATTAATGCTGTAGTACCACATATAAAGTCCTCTTTGCATATATTAAGTGCTTTTAGACACAAAAACCACTCCCAACACAAAGTGTTGGGTCAATCATCAACTCTGCAACGCTACAGGCATTCATTAATGGGCAGAAAACACGAAAAGTCAAAGTAAATTCAGATAGTAATAACTCCTTAATTAAATCTAAATAGCTTTGCATCATATTTAGTAATTAACAACAAACTCCAGATTTCTCGAGTGCTCAGCCTCATATCATTCACCCCCCCCCCTGAACTGAACCACTGTATAAATAACAGAAAAGCAAAAGCTTCACAGAAATCTACTTCTGGATTGTTGTGGGGTTTGTTTTGGTTGGGTTTTGGGGGGTTTTTTTGATTAGCAAGTTCCATTGGATGCTTTGCTGAGGAGGTAAATAACATGTGTGACCAAAAGCAAAGGTAGGTCAGGTAGACAAAGTCAGAGTTTTGCCCAAGGGGAATAAAATTTAAAAAAATAAAATGAAAAAAATACATTAATTTTAAAAATTGCATCATTCTAAATGAGACAAACCCCCCTGCTTCTAAATATATTATTTAGTTATGAAAATATTTGCATATAGTTACCCCACAGATTTCTAAAAGGCTTAATTACATAAAATATTCAGCTGTGCTTAGAAGTACAGTGCAGAAGTGAAACAGAAATGTTGATTTATTGCAATTTGTGAGTCAGATGCAACAGGTAAGAGCTCTCTGCAGATTCCAGTGTTGGCCCAGAAAGGGAACAGAAGCTCAGTTCCAGTTCCAGTGCCTCACCACCCTCACAGGAAAGAACTTTTTCCTGAGACCTCATCTAAATCTCCCCTCTTCCAATTTAAAACCATTCCCCCTCGTCCTGTCACCACACTTCCTGACAGAGAGTCCCTCCCCAGCTCTCCTGTAGGCTCCTTCAGATCCTGGAAGGCTGCTCTCAGGTCTCCCCGGAGCCTTCTCTTCTCCAGGCTGAACAGTCCCAGCTCTCTCAGCCTCCATATGCACCACTAAAAGCAACCCCAATGCTATGGTAGCTTGCAAAGACAGAGTGGGCAGCCCAGTGTTCTGCTCGTGACTAAACCCATCACAGTTGCATGATACTGAACAATTGTGGGCGAGAATATCACCATTTCTAATTTAGCACAACATTCTGCTCTGAAGTACAGAGCGTTACTTGAAGTTCCCAGATGCAATTAATGCAGAGGTGGAATTGTTCTTTCCTTTTTCCATAGCTGTGCTTCAGCCTTATCTACAGATCTAGAATGCTTCTCTTACGAGCTTCAGAAGCACGTTAACTGATGGTAGTCTTCTGGTGGTACCTCTGGTACTCCTTATGAAGGCAGGTAGGGAGATCTAAAACCAGCTGAGCACTTTATACCCACCAAACAAAATAATCTAGCAAAGTATGGAAATTCCTTCTGGCACCTACATGGCACTTGGAGTTACGTGCTGTTGTACCCAGCATTTTACAAGACCACACCATTCCTGCATCAGAAGTTCAGCCACTGAGAATGGCTGTGCTTAGGTTTTCAGTATTCCTTTTCCATTCTTAAACTGGGAAAAAAAAAATAGCAGTGAATCAAAATGAGGTGAAAAGGCCTGTTAAGGAGGTTGGGGTACACAATCAGAACATCCCAAACATGCACAAGATTCGATGGGGTGGAGGAGACAAGGCAAGAGAAATGCAACAGCATGACTCAACAGATAAGGCATTTAAAAGACTCTTACAAAATCCATTATGAAACATCACATCCGAAAAATAATTAATTTCCTTACACTGCAACCCAACCATTCGAGTCTGTAAAACCGTTCAAAAGCTGAAATGAGTTCAAGCATCGATCATCTTCTCTAGTAAACAAGCCATCTATCAAAAAGTCTCAAACCCTGGAAGAGTAATAAATTATGGCTAACGAGGCTGTCAAAGCTGGGGTGAAGGAGTTAACACCACCTCCCCTCCCGAGTAACATATTAATTATAGCTTCCTAGGTAGTGTTACTGATTGTCTGAAACCTAATCCTGCAACATTTTAAAGCTAAACGACATAGAAAACAGATCTGAAGTGCACTTAAGCAGAACTGTGAATATAAACATCACATTAATATCCAACCTGTGTAATAATTATTCATTCTGCAGCACTCAAAAAATAATGCTAAATATATTAAAGAAACATGGCAAAAGCACCCAACTCAAATAGGCTCCAGGGAGACCTTCAAGCAGCCTTCCAGGATCTGAAGGGAGCTCCAGGAGAGCTGGGGAGGGACTCTTTGTCAGGAAGTCTAGTGACAGGACGAGGGGTAATGGTTTTAAATTGGAAGAGGGGAGATTTAGATGAGATATTAGGAAGAAGTTCTTTCCTGTGAGGGTGGTGAGGCACTGGAACAGGCTGCCCACAGAAGCTGTTGATGCCCCATCCCTGGAAGTGTTTAAGGCCAGGCTGGATGGGGCTTGGAGCAACCTGCTCTAGGGAGAGGCGTCCCTGCCCATGGCAGGGGGGTTGGAATTGCATGATCTTTAAGGTCCCTTCCAACTCTGACCATTCTATGATTCTATGATATAAACTTAAACAGGTTAGAGGCTCCTTAAAGAGGTTGAGGCACTGTTCCTAGTACAGTTCTTACACAGAGCAATATTTTGTCCCTGTATTTGAAGAAAGTGTCCTCTTCACACTCAACAGAAATCTAATGGTACAGAGACTGGAATTAGTGGTGTGATCCATGTGTCCGAACAGGGCTTTCTACCTTGTGGCAAAACAAGTTTAATCTGTTATAGAAGGAGTCCAGATTCCAACACCTCAAGAGGTGTGAAATGAATCCCATCCTTGAAGCTTCTGATCAAGTAACACCATGGGTAAGCACTTTAAGGTGCCTGGGCCCTACAAACTCAACAGTGTCAAACAATAAAAGAAAATAATCAATAGTATGAAAATTGTGCTAAGTGTGCTTTTCCCACCACAACTTGAAGTTTGCATGGTCTGAAACACCAGCTCCCAAATGATGCCTCATTCTCCAAGTCCAGTATAACACCACCAACAGAAAAGCCCAGGAGAAGGAAGCAGGGTCACCAAGTCCTGTATCCCACCAATAACCACCCCACATCCTTCAACCCTTTCTAGAAGCAGTGTTGAGGCCGACAGTAAAGCTTCCTGCCCACCCTGCCAAATGCAAATCCTTATTTCCCTATTTCCTCCGAAAGGAATGACAACCAGACAAGAGCAAGAGGATGCTTGAAAGTCATCCTTTGGATGATTACACCTCAACAAAAATAAAACACAACATCTGACAGCAGAAGTAGTCAACCCATATTCAGATAGCTAGGTATCCCCAATTATCTTTAAAATCTTTAAGGTTAGGAAAGCAAAGGTTGCTTTCTTTACAATTAAACTTCATTTCCATTTCAATTAGTCAACAGAGAACAATTACCATGCAATCAGTAAAATAAAGGGGGTTTCCCTGTTTATCAAACCAGCTAACTAGATCTTGCACTTTGAATCAACCTGTGTTTAACACAAGTTTGAGACAAGCCAAAGAGGAAGAAAGTTTCAAAGAACTTTTAAGTGGGAAAGGCAAGACCATCACGTGAGGCTATTCTGTAAAACAGGTGAACGTGTCAGAGCCAAAGGCTCGTTACTCATGCAAATATAACAGGCTACTTACAACTCTTGGACAAGATGCACAGGAAAAGTACAGTATTTACCTCGCCCTAGCATTTAAAACCACAAGACTTTGAGAACTTCATTGTTAGTGTTGGCACCCAACCCGCCTCCAGTATGAACGTCACAACCGTAGAACAATCCACCCTCTATCGTGTCTCTAACTCACATGTACTTCATCAGGTACCCAACCACCCCAAGTTTTAAGTAAAACACTGCAGAGAAGAGCTTTAGTACACAATACAGAATGATCTATACTCAAGTTCTGATCTTAAATTCACTGCCCAGCCAAAGAGCTCTTTGAAACATCCAAGCCATGGCACAAATGACAGCCTCCGTGGTGATCCCAAGGCAGATGCTGTTGTTTTCCACAGCAGTTTACAGCTGATGTTTCCAATTCTCAGCCGTGTGCCAGAAAACTTCATATTTAAGCCTGACTTCTCCAAAATGATGAATGCAAAACTGGCCAAGGAAAACATAATTACAGCTATGTCTTGATAGCCAAACACATGCTCCTTCCTGCTTCTAACAAGTCTCTTACTACACTCTCAATAAACAGACCAGAATTAAACTTGTCCTTTTTGATCACTGAAAAAAAAACCAGCACAGATGTGGAGAAGCAAGCTGAATTTTCACTCCTTTGAACAATGCACTTCATTTTCATGTGCAAACTGTCCTTGGTTACTAGGAAAGTGTTTCACTTCCACTTTCATTTCTATCATGTGCACCAAAATAGTTTCAGAAAAGGCCAACTGAACTAGACATTTTCATGAAAATTTTCTACAGTCAGTTTTCAGAGCAGAACCCATGGGCAAGACCAGAGAATTTCACTTCAAGTATTCACAACTACACAAGCTGCAGTGAAACAATGATTTTCATTCCAATAAGAAACCTTTTAGAGTTAAAGAAAAAAAAAATAAATAAATAAAAAAGACAAGAGGCCATAAAGTCTGAACATTTATTTTCCCTCAACATCCTGCAAATAAGAATAGAAGCCATGAAGCAAAAGCTCATTTTCCAAAGTAAACTGAGTTGACTGATCTTCAGCAAAATGTTGGTTGATATTCAAAATTCTCAACACCACAGTTGCCTGAAAACTCCACTTCACCCACAGTCAGATCTGAAGGTAAAAGACTAGAGACTGGTTCTTTCACTGCAGACAGCAAGGCGCTACATCTAGACTTTAAGCAGATCAACAACAGTATTCTGAAAAACCAGTATCTTCAGTTGGTATGATTAGTTCTCTGCCTAAAGTATTCTCAAATGCTTCATAGATCCCAAAAAAACCAGCATCATAACAACAAATAACCAGAATTAAAGAAGCACTTATTAAAACATTCGTGCTAAAACTTAAAAAAAAGAAAAATAATCAACTGCTACTTTCATATTTAAAGAATAAATGCAATAATTTGGGTAACAAGACAATGGCTGGCTTGTTCTTTGGCTTCTGTAAGAATGTTAATCTGGTGCTGACAGCATTTTGGGCATAGAAAACAAGAAGTGGTGAAAAAAAATTAAAAACAAAAAAGTCATTGTAATTTTATTAACTTCTGGCAGGAAGGAAATTTCAGCCTTAGGATACCATTTAAGTGACTGCAAACCAATACAAATCAACAGAAGAAACACAGCTCGATAAAATCAATTTGCAAAGTGAGTCAGTTCCAGCAAAAATTCTGCCAGTCCTCAAGCTGAAAACACCCACTACTTGGTAACATCTCCCAAAAACTTATCATAGATATGAAGACGCAGCTTGTGACCTTGAGACTTTCTCCTTTAACCATTTTACTTTTATTCTTTCTATGTTAGCAGTCACTTCAAACATTTGCACAAAACCAAGAATGAAAAACTAATGGAAAACAGCAAGCATTTGCCAAACTTGCAGTTTCACAGAAGACTACCAAAAAACAGGAATTGGCCATGCTGACTGTAGTTCAATCTTGCCCAGCACCAGTTATCAGCAGATGAAGGGTGATGGCATAAACACTTTCCCTAAAACAACACAACTTTTGTTTGCAAGGAGTGAGATTCCTAGTTTAATACTACCCATTCAGGCAGGTGTACTCCCTTATTTCCTCCAAGAAAAGAGGAAGAAGGGGGATATATCTATTTTTAAACCTTTCTTTGATTTTCAATGAATGCCCCACATCTCACAGCACGGAAGTACCAGTCTTTCTACAGCTGACTCCTTTACAAAATTCATGATTCCAAAGAGATTCACCACATCCTGACTAAGACCTGGAACCCACCTGGCCACCAGAGTGCTCCTCTGTCCCTCCCTCCATAGAATCATAGAACAGTTCAGGTTGGAAGGGACCTCAAAGATCACCAAGTTCCAACCTCCTGCCATGGGCAGGGACACCTCCCACCAGACCAGGTTGCTCCAAGGCCCATCCAGCCTGGCCTTAAACACTTCCAGGGATGGGGCAGCCACAGCTTCCTTGGGCAACCTCTTCCAGTGTCCCACCACCCTCACAGCAAAGAATTTCTTCATAATATCTAATCTAAATCTCCCCTCTTTCAGTTTAAAACCATTCCCCCTTGTCCTGTCACTCCACTCCCTGATCAAGAGCCCCTCCCTATGCCTCCTGTAGCCCCTTTAGGGGCTCCAAGGTCTCCCTGGAGACCTCCTCCAGGCTGAACAACCCCAGCTCTCTCGACCTGTCAATATCCTACCACACATCAAATTTCCACTTGCTTCAAAGCTAAATAGTATAGTGCTCCATTTGTAACCATCTAGTACTGAGAGAAGTCATCCTTCTTCTGCCTATTTTACCTCCCATTGCTTATCATGTAAGGAAAAGGCAATTTCTGTGGAGCTGATCCCAGCCCAGGTTGGGTTCTGAGCCTCCATTTTATCAAAATAAGGAAGTTTTACCACACGTCAACATCAAGAGAAATCAGAGCCCTGACTACTGTTCATAGGATACTATAAACAGCCATGAGGCAACATAAAACAAGTGTCCAAGGGCTTTTGTGGCAAAAAAAAAAGAAACACAACACAGATGCATAGTTTCCTAGGAAGGATGTTTACTTAATAAAGGAAACAAACCAGTTTTACTTGGATTCCTTTATAACAAAGTTGGATGCGTTTAGAGCTCAGATAGTCAGTGGTTGGGCTTTTTTTTTTTCCTTTTCAGACATCTACAGCTGAATCAAATTGGACACCTCTTCATTATCCTGTAATAAAAATCACTTCCCACAAACTTTGCTTTACACAAGCAAATCGTTATGCTTAGAAGTGACTCTAGTTTTGACACATAAACTTTCTCCTTCAATAAATCAACTGGTCAAAACCAAATCAACTCCCAAAACCAAGGTTTCATTTAAAAAAACTGGATATCTCTATCATCTACGTTCCTATCATCCAGAGTAATTAATTTCTTTAAGAAGCCCTACTAAAATATTGGCTCTGCTGCTAATCTGAGTCTCCCTCTACAAATTTTATGGATTGCTGAAGTGTTTCCTTACCAATTTTGAATGCCATTTTCAACTCCACAGTTGGTAGCATCTGTGTAAATGTTGGGGTTTTTCAGTATCTCCCTTATCTATCATTCTCAATCACTTACTATTTACTTGGCACGCGTGGGCTTCTACTAAAATGGTTAATACCACCTTCCTCCAAAGCTGTTATCTTCTCACAGATGCCCTTGACCTGAAGCAAGGACCTGATCCTGTTGAAAAAGTAATAATTAATATCAGCTTCCAGCTCAATCAATTCCCCCAAACCAGCTCATGTCCAGCCACGATAAGGAGCAGCTGGAACACCCAGAACAGGGAGGGAGAGAGGGAGAGAAATCAAAAGGAGGAGCCCTCCTTTTCTGCAGCAACAGCCCACGCCAAGGTCAGTTTCAATCAATAACAAAGCAACATCCTTCAGAGACTGCAGAGCTACAGGTCTCCTCTTTCATAGGAGCAAAACATTAATTTACTCAAAATGCAGTCTCAGAAAGAAATCCTGGAGAACACGTAATAGAGGTTCAATACATCGAAATCAATAAAATCAATTTCACTGTCTCTTATCTGTACTTGGAGCAGAATTATTACTGTGCTGTTTCCAGAGTAACTACAATACCCTCTGCAGCCCTGGCAGCAGCGTTTTGGTAGATGTATTCAGGGAACATCAACCAGGTAGGAGAGGAGAGAAGAGATTGAGGCAGCCACACTCCAAAAAAGTACTGGTAAAGTCAGGCTTTTCAAAGAAAAATTAAAAATATACTCTGGGAAAGACAGAGCTATCATGATGCATTTCATTTGCAACTTAAAATTGCAAGTAGGAAAGGGTATATTTTTTTCCTTCTTGCCACATCCTGGCAGAAGTACTAGAGCTACATGATATGATACAGTCCAGTTTTCATATTTAGCAAAAGAGTAAACAATACTTAGCACTGAAAAAAAAAGTGATTATTTTCCCTTCAAAAGCACTTTTAACTCTTTAGGCAATGAAAGTAACTTAAGACAACAGTATTTTTCATACAGCAGAAGTTATCCTGCAACCTTATACATCTAGCAAACTAGGATTAGAACTACAGTAGAAGGAAGTCTCTTACTCAGAATATTTCATCTTTATTTCAGAATCATCACACACCACATGTTTGAGTGCTTTTGTGTATTTGTTAACAGCATAATACTTCTTGCTTGCTGTTTCTCAAATAAAAACACCAATTATCATTTCAAATTGAGAAAAAGCTAATCAAGCTTGTCCTTTTCAGACTGTAACTCGAGAGAAACAATGTAAGACTTATTCTTTTTATGTGCTTTAAATCTAGGCACACAAAATTCACCTTCTTACTGCATCTAGGGAGGAACGCATTTTAAGTAAAATCTTGAGGTTGGGATTAAAAAGAATTCAGCAGATTGACAAAAGGAATGTTGATAATTTCCTAGCAAATCTCACTGAAGGTAGTCTAATATGCAAACAGAGTCAGTTGTGTAAATCTGGGGGGAAAAAAACCAAAACTAACAAAAAAAACCAAAACACTTACTGAGCCATTTACTCCAAATGCTCCACACAGAAAAATAAACAAGAAACATTCAGGAGTCACAGATGACCCACCTCAATGGAGCACAGAGGAGTTTATTGACTATTAAGAATAAAGTAACCACGTCTGAAAATTTTCTTCCTAAGTAACATATCTCACTTGCAGAGAACCCTGATTTTTAAATTTTTTTAACTTTAAACCACTCCTTCATCTGCATAACATCACTACACGTGCTCAATAATCCTGTACAACTGACCCCTTCCTTTATTCTAAACCACAAAGCCAGAAAGAGCACTCATACCACACCTTCGGGTACAGAAGTTTCCCCTTTTAAGGAGAAACTATTACACAGAGTTGAGAAATCCAACACCTCTCCACCAAACTTAAGAAAAAAGTAAAAAGGTTTAAATTACTACTCTACCACAAGGTTTGTTTGCTTTTAAACACAGCCTTAAGAGATAAACTGCTGTTTATTGCTCGTTGCAGTTTTAGAAGCAGAACACACAAATTTTTTTACACACAATTTTTTTACAAGTTAACAATAACTACAGAAACAAAGTACAAAAAGGACAAAAAGAAGTTATTAAAACTGTAACTGGAGACAGCAGCCGAGGGCTGGGCTGGTGACAGTTTTTAATTGCCTTATGATGCAGAAAAAGGTAGGAAACAGAAAGCGTTGCCTAGAGAAAAAAGAACCAAAGCTATCTTTGCATTCCTGTAAATTCTGAGTTACTGTCAGAAGTTAAAGCTTCACCCAGCCCAAGCAGCCTCAACACCCATTTCCCAACTTCCATGAGTTTTGGTGGTGATATTTGCGGGGTGAGATAAAGCTGCAACAGCACCCACGGGCTCCTTCCCACCTCTGCATCCAGGGGAAAAATTTCTCCAAACATAGTTAAAATCTTTGCCAGGGACCACAAGGAGATTCAAAAGCTGAGTGGTTCTTACCCAATAATTCAAATTCTGTTGGCTCAAATGAGTCAATAGTTCTATTATAAAGAGTACTCTTAACTCAAATTCTTAACTGCCCTGACAGCACGTTCTCTTCAGTTTCCCAGGTTTTAGTTAAAACTCTGGAGGATTTCTCGTTAAACAGATTTAAGGATTCCTCTGAAATCAGGAACAGGTTTCTGAAAAATGCCATGCTTTTCAGCTGGAAAAAAAAAAAAGAGGATCAAAGTCCAGAAGTAGGAAAACAAAGCAAAAAAAAAAAGCCCATGAAAGATAAACTCTCTTAAGTTCAGAGTGCTTACAGAAATCAGGTAAACAAATGCAAGTTTTACAGTAGCCAGGCAGTCCTCACCTTCTATTTATGCTGATTCTATATTTTAATGGTGTATTATCATTTTATTCACCCCCTTCCCTCTCTCAAGTATGCAAAGATAGTTTCCATAGTAACAGGAGAGACTTTAGTAGTATCCAAAGGCAGAATAACACTAACTTATGTAATAACTTGAAAATCACCTCGGTTTGTAAAATGTGTACGTGCTGATTTTAGGCCATAAATAGTGGTTATTTAATCTTAAAATGCATGATCAAGACAAACATCTCAAGTTCCCTTGTTTTAAAAAGCCTGTTTCAAAGATGGGATGCGACAGACTCATCCCAATGAAGTCTTCTCCTACATCAGGATTTTTGCAGCAACTCTTATGTAAAACAATATGCTTTTGAAAAAAGAAAAAGAAACTACAGCTATTTTCCCAGTTTTCTCACAGCATCACAGCTCTTTGCAGTATGTTTCCCTCCCCTGAAGCTGATTGAGAACAGATATTAAACACAAAAAGGACATATAAGTTACAGCACACAGGCTAAAATCCAGTTAAAAGGATATCAAATTGCTTACTTCATACAAACTTTAAAAAAAACAAAAAGGAAACTAGATTTTTAGGTGTTTTTCATAGTGATAGTATCATCATGGGAAATCTTATCAAGATCAACTGCCACTGCAATTTGGTCCAGTCCCCTTTGACAAATCTATAGCAGCTCAACCTAGTTATGATAGATTGATATCGCTGAGGTTAGTGAGAAGAAAATGAGTCATGCCCAGGGTGCGTAGGAGCAGGCAGCCAGAACCTGGTAGGAGGTCCCCAGAAAAGCAGAGCTGTCTTCAAGAAAGATTATAGCTGAAAAAGCAGCACAAAAACCTGCTGATGGGGAGGGGGAGCAGGATGATACTGAGTCAAAGGGGTTTGAAAGGAAGGGTCTACTACAGAAAAGAAAACACCAGGTAAATAATCTGGCTAATTCCCAACAGAAAAACCTGGGAAATCTTCTCAAGAGGTGAAGGTGGCAGCCAAGAAAACAACTTCACAGGAGAGGAGAAGGTGTAGAATGCACTGGCAGAAGCACTGAAGAGTTGTGATGAAAACATTGTAAGGCACAAGTGTTCAGCTATGGGCAAAGGCAGCTACAAGTGCTTGAGATCTTATCTCCAAGTGGGATTCCAATACCACTCAGCTACCTAAAGGCCAAAACTTCACCTGGTTGACTGGTTTTTAATCTTTGTTTCAAAAGCCTCTACAAACCCAGCCAACTACAGCTGTTTCAGCTCTGTTGTGTAGCTATGACAATCCACCAACCGTTGATTGAACCGTCAAAGCTTGGAAACCTCATTGCCCAAAGTTTCTTTGCTGGGTTTCTCCTATTCATTATCACTAAAAATAAGAAATATGCCAAGAAATTAAAAGCCTAATGAAACTGAGAACAGAGCAGAAACTTAGATTAGATTTCAGGGAGAGATAGTAAATGACAGCTTGAAGTTGACATCCTTTAATGGAGAAAAGACTCAAAATTTCTGTCCTCTCAAGAGAAATCATAAAGAGCTTAACTTGAAACAAATAGAAGAAATAGAATAAAAAAGGCTGTAAGTACTCAGTTTTCATCACTAGAGAAACCTATGAGCCTTAAAAAGCAGTTTGCCAGGGAGGTGACAGAGGTCTCACAGCTCACAACCTTTCAAGACCACTGAATGCCACAATAATCACACCATGGTCATTTTGCTAACGTGACAAAAATCACCACGCTCTTCATATCGCTCCCCTGTACACAAAGTCTCACTGTCAACTTCTAAATGGACCACTCAAGCCAAAAAAAGGGTCACTACTGCAGCTTCAGTGTCACTTTAGTGATGCAATCCTAAGGACAGCTAAGCTGATGCCACCACAGGAGACATTTACTGAAAAAACAATGAACAACGTAACATAACGTAACTTCTTCCTGAAAGTTATTATTTTTTTATTATTTTAATTGAGTTTCTATCCTGAAACTTACACATCAATAAGTTATCCAGCCAAATAATATATTTGTATCATATTTTTATATAAAATACACATATTTATATTACAATTTTTATAAATATTTCTATCTTTACCTATAATATTTATCTATTTTAGCTTAGTATTTTTATAACACCTATTATAACATAGTAGGTTATCCAAAGATAACAACTCATCCACCCAAGAAGATCACCTTTCTTCCGTACTGCTGACTACACAGTCCCATCCCTTCTCTTCTTTGCACAGGACCCAGTGTTTAAAGTACATCAGCTAAGAGTCCAAGAAGAAATCCATGGATTTTCTGTTGCCTGCAGAAAATCCTGCCTTTCTTTTTACATTCCTGCAAGCTAAAGCAGCCCAACTCTGCCGGCAAAGAGGGCACAAAGTAGAAACTCCCTCCCTCTGTCCCTCCCTGTGGGCTGCAAGAACTGGGATGAGGATGCCTACTCCTACCAGTTCTCCTGGGCTAACAATGTCCCCTGCATGGCCAGCTGGGGTCACCTCCAAAGAAGAAAGCCACCCTTCAACAGCCACCCACATGAGAATGGCTTAAACCAGCTCTGCAGTTGCAGCTATAAATACACGTGGGGTTTTTTTCTAGAAACCCCCACTTCTCAGATGCTGAAGTCGGATTAATCTGAAGAGCTCAGAGCGTTAAGATGATGGATAAATTCCAGAGGAGAAACTCAATTAAAAGGAAAAAAAAAAACCAAAAACAAACAACCCAACATTTCAATGACTTTCAGGAAAAGGTTACATTACGTTGTCCATTGTTTCTTCAACAAATACAAAGCAGTGCTGTAGTTAAAAATGATCCAGCTCAATATTATAAGCCATTATTTGAGAGAAATTTATTAGCCGAATACAGATCAATGTTCTCTCCCCCACCTGAAAGGCAGCCAAATTAATCCACGATCACGGATTAAATTTAGACTTTTAAACAAGAAAAGAACCCCCAATTATGCAGAATTACAAAGCAAGTTAATTCAAAGTTAATGAATAAACTGAACGTGAAAAGCCTGTGTTATCTTCAGGCTCAGAACAGAAGGTTCCTTAAAACTTTCTACCAAATTAAGCAGTGAAGGAGCAGAGCCAGAATGAATAGAAAATAGCCTCGTGGTGTTCCAACCAGTGGAAACACGGTTTTGTTGATCTGATTTTCATAACCATGACTAAAAACCTTCAGCACGGTGTCAGATGTTACGTATACAGCTGTCATTTATAAATTACCACTAAAAAGGCACATATACATAGGAAGACAACAGTAATGATAGCCTATATTCAGGAATTTACCTAATTGTTTATATCTAGTGAAACACAGCAGAATTTTAGGCTCTCTCCTAGTCCTAAAATTCATGGAACATTCCTCTCCTGTCAAGTGTCTAGGTTATCTTTGTCAACTTCTTCTCTAAACCAATAAAAGCCTCCAATAACAGGGACTTGTTGAACAATCTACATCATTTGACTGTTAGAGGTAAAAACTTTCCAGCCTATATTTAACTTAAATCTCGCCCACTACAGTTTACTTCCTCTTCATCTACATCTTAACCACAAAGTAAATGGAGAAGTTGGGGTGGTTTTTTTTTTACCAAAAATAAAATAATCAATATGCTTCTGCGAACTATTTTGTACACACACCCCCCAGCCTTTTCCATCCCCCAAAATAAGGCAATTATTTTTAATCAGTCACAGGTTCTGAGCCTCTCAACCTACTTTGCTACTTTCCTCTGCATCTTGGATTGTTCAATACTCAAGATTAGACACAAAAGTGCAATCAAAAAGAAAACAAAAATAAAAGGCCTCTGTAACTTCAACTGAATCAACATATCCCAGGAGAGCTCCCACTTTTGCCAGCTGCATAATGCTGTTTATTCCAACCAGTTTGTGAGGAAGGATTATTCCCTACAGCTGTGCTGCCCCTACACCTCCATCTGAGCACCTGAGAGCGCAGCATTTGATACTCAGCAGCTTTTTATCTTCTGGATTGTACTTCTCAAAACCGACCAAAATGACTGATTGTAAAGTTTATTCTGTTCTTCTCCAGATAAGTGTTGGCAATCTCTCCGAATCTGAAGGCACATCCGCAAGTTTTATCTTTTAAGCAAAGAGTGAGACATAATAGAACTAAAAAAATCACCCCCCTGAACACGTCATCTGGTTTTCTCCTAACCTCCCAGAGTTCTTCCAGCTTTGCAAAAAGGAATTTAAAACTATTTGGGGGTTAGATACCAAACAACTTATGTGATCAGCTGAAATACCACATTTATCAAGCGTATGAACACAGAAATAGGTTAAAAACCTACTAAAAAACGACTAAAACTAAAATTGGCTCTTACCCATATGTATTTTCCAGACCGAACTGTCACAAAATATAATTAAATCCACTTATAACAGGTTGGATTTCTCAACTCACTTTATTTCTTCACCAGATTCACTACTAGGGGGGGAGGGAGGCACCACAACAGCTGACAAGCATCTCAGTACTTTTACAGGCCACAAAACACTTCAAAATAAAAAAAAAAAACAAAACACTTTGACACATCAAATCGATTAAGCATGAAATACAGACAGCATCAGCACTATACACAGCCAGAACCATTTAATCCCACCTACAACCAGGTTAATTATGGTCTGAAAAAAATAAAAAGGGGAAGGAAAATTTAAAACAAAAAAAAAAGAAAGAAAAAAAAAAAAGGCTGTTCCAACCCAGCATTTTCTCAACACCCCTGGGAGGTACAACTGCTGCTTCACAGGCTGCGGATGTTCCAACTTCCTTAGTTTACACGGCGAGCCAACAGACTGGACGATTTAGGTTTCAGAATCCTCAAACAAGACCACCAGATCATGGAGCCTTGCATCTCCAGCTCGAGAGCAATTTCAGGAACACCATGGAAGCTTAATTAATTACAATTAAAATTCACGGTTTTGATGTGTTAACATGGAGAAGAAACCCAGCCGCATTTCATCCACTGGAAGTTCAGTAATTCTAGTTCAAGGTGCCAGTACTATTCCAACCAACATCTCCAGTTCTTGGTGTTTGTTTTTTTCTGATAAGAAACCCACACTACTTTGATTCAGGGGGTTTCCCCTTCCTTCTTCCACGCTCTCTCCAATTAGAGAGCTTTAGGAGAAGCACATTAGGAGACGTTGCAAACTCCTAAGTGTTTGCTGAGCGTTTCTGAACATCCAAAACCCATTTTCCTAAAGCGAACAGTCAAAAGACCGTAAAGCTCATTACCAGGCAGATTAAAAATGCGTATGAGCAACTCGGAGCCGCCAAAGCCTGCTGAAATTAATTACTGTAAATGCTTTCGGTGCAACCTGTTTCTAACTGCAGGCATTACCACCGGCACTAAGTGCTGTAGTATGAATACATTAACTTTAAAAAACAATAATAATGATAATTAAGCGAAGGGCAAAACAGCTTTCCATACTTTTCTGGAGAACTATACCCCTCTCCCCGGCCGGGGGCAGGGGGCGGACGTCTCCAAACCCCCCTCCCCAAGCCAGGGCAGCGGGTCGACGTCTCCAAACTCCTCCTTTCCAACCAGGGCAGGGGGTCGACGTCTCCAAACCCCTCCTTTCCAGCCAGGGCAGGGGGTCGACGGCCCCAAAACCCTCCTTTCCAACCAGGGCAAGGGGTGGACGGCCCCAGACCCCCTTTCCCCAGCCAGGGCGGGGGGTGGCCGTCCCCAAAACCCTCCTCCCCAGATAGGGCAGAGGGTCGACGTATCCAAACCCCCTTTCCCCAGCCTGGGTAGGGAGTGGACGTCCCCAGAACCCTCCTTTCCACCCAGGGCAGGGGGTGGGCATCTCTGGGAGCCCCGCAGCCAGCTGTGCTGCGATACAGCACGACCCAGAAGCTCGCCGGGGATGGGGGGTGGCCTCACCTGGTCGTACCCCACTTTGGGGACCCCTGTAGCCCCCTCATTGCCCCCCAGCATCATCCCAGGAGCCGGAAACCCGGTGGGGCTGAGGGAGAAGGGGATGTGGGGGGGCCCTGAAACCCGCCGGGGCGGCACCTCGGGCGTCCGAGGCGGAAGCGGCGGCTCCGGTTCTCTAACAATATCGCTATTCAAACAGGAGCCTGCC
>VXBW01007298.1:395227-419934 GCA_013400375.1 Thinocorus orbignyianus | reverse complement strand
CTCCAAGCCCCATCCAGCCTGGCCTTGAACCCCTCCAGGGATGGGGCAGCCACAGCTTCTCTGGGCAACCTGTTCTAGTGCCTCACCACCCTCACACCAAAGAACTTCTTCCTGAGATCTCATCTAAATCCCCCCTCTATCAGGAACTTTCTTACTGCATTATCCTGATAGAGACAAGAAGAACGAGGGCTGGAGCACCTCTCCTATGAGGACAGGCTGAGAGAGCTGGGGCTGTTCAGCCTGGAGAAGAGAAGGCTCTGGGGAAACCTTAGAGCAGCCTTCCAAGATCTGAAGGGAGCTCCAGGAGAGCTGGAGAGGGACTCTGTCAGGAAGTGCAGTGACAGGACGAGGGGTAATGGTTTTAAATTGGAAGAGGGGAGATTTAGATGAGGTATTAGGAAGAAGTTCTTTCCTGTGAGGGTGGTGAGGCACGGGAACAGGTTGCCCAGGGAAACTGTGGATGCCCCATCCCTGGAAGGGTTTAAGGCCAGGCTGGATGGGGCTTGGAGCAACCTGGTCTGGTGGGAGGTATCCCTGCCTGTGGCAGGGGGCTTGGAACTGGATGATCTTTAAGGTCCCTTCCAACTCTAATCATTCTATGATTCTATCATTCTAATCGCAGAGGTAACATAACCGCGCCTGAGGCTACAGCTTCCATCCCTTCACAGACAAGGTCTGAGCAGACCATAAAGGATTCAGGTTTCACTGTCACCCCTTCGGTCTGGGTGACAAATGATGACAACTACACCGATGCAACTCAAGTGAAGATAAAAGTCCCAAGCACGGTGGCTGTATTACCTGTTATGTTCTTTTGATTGTAAGAATTTTAAGGTCATTATTTCTTAAATTAATACCAAGGCCAGGCTGGATGGGGCTTGGAGCAACCTGCTCTGGTGGGAGGTGTCCCTGCCCATGTCAGGGGGGTTGGAACTTGATGATCTTTAAGGTCCCTTCCAACACAAACCACTCTATGATTTTGTGGCTGTGATCCTTTTTTTGGGGTATTAAGATACGCTGAATCAAATCAGATTATGGATCCCAACCTCAGTGCTAAACAAACCAGTGGAACAAGCTGGAAGAGCTCCGAGAAAGGTAAGAGAGGCCGAGCCAACCCGACAGCGCCGCGACAATCCGTCACACATCGATACGAGCTCGGATTCCGCGGCGCAGCCTGAGCTCTTGAATCGGAGAAGGCTGGAAAACTGGCAGTGGTGGCAGAGCTGCTCTCCCAGAGAGGCAGCGGGGCACGGCCGAAGGGCTCCTGGCATTGCTCCCACCCTGGGGAATGTTTTGGCTCGTGTAAGGACTGGCTCCAACACGTTCTGAAGGAAGCCGTGCTCAGGGCTTCTCTGCAGGGGAATAATACTCTGCGACAGAGGGGCTTTGATGGGACGCTGGGCAGGAGCTTTAGAAGACGACCCAGAGAGCTGTATTCCTAATTGAAGATAAAGGAGGAATGCTTGACTACATCTCTGTACATGGAAAAAAATAAATGGAAGTGAGAAAGAAGAGGGAGAAAACTTCTGTGAAGAGAATAAATAAGAAAGAACTGCTGAATGATCCTATCTTTTCCTTATAAAACGAGTAAAAATCCCTACAAGTTCAAGCATCTTTATTTTCTCAACAGATGGTATTGGAGCTGATATCTTCTAAGCTGCCAGCTTAAAAATAAAGTCATTTCACAACACAAGAGAGCTTTTAGGAGGGCGACATTCACACCACAACTCAGGTCACGGATTGCAGTTCCTTTATTTCATTCCATCTCACATGCGTCGCAGACCGAGCCACGTTGTGTACAAGGGGGAAATCCAGTAGCATGCACTGCACCTACCCCTCTGCAAACTCCCTTCTTCCAGCTAGAAAAGTCTCTGCAGCTTTTAAAGTCATGATTTCTAAGTTATTTTCATACATACAGTTTGGTTTTGGTTTTATGCAGGCGTTGCATAGTTGGTGATGAGCTCCTCCAGACGGCGGTACCGGCATTGTCGGAGCGGCTCAAGTGACGGTAGCGAACAAGAAGATCTGAAGAAGAGGCATAACTTTCAGGGTTGAAAGGTCGGCGAGTACAGCCTGGGATCAAAAAGGAAAAGAAAAAAAAAGCTTGTTAAACTTGACATTTGAATCAAATTTCTTTAAAGCAAGTCAAGAAGACTGTATTTGAATTTTTTTTCCCGACTACAATACGAACATTAATTGGATTCAGACCTGGCTGGAAACAAACTGATGCTGGTTTACATCAGTGGGTGCAGAATGCCTTATTAATTAACAAATGCCTTAATTTTTCATTCTAATGCTTCAAAGAAAAAGCATGTTTACATATAGGAACCGAGTAACTTTATTTTAGCCTTTAGTGTTACTTCAAGTGTCCACGGCATCATGGGGGAATAAGGGGTCTAACATTTCAACTCGCTTCTAAAAATAAGTGGGAATTAAGAATCCTTATCCTGTGGCTTGGCCAGTACGTGTGAAGTAAATCCAATGTAATGACTCAAACAGCCAATGTCTTCTCATGATGTTAAAAAAAAACAACTCCAAACAAACTGAAAAAGAAAGAGCCATCGTAAGCTCTCGAGGTTTGTGAAAAATACATCAGCAGATTTGGGGGGAAAAAATGCATTTTAACAAATTACTAGAGAGAATCAATGATCTTTACCTTAATGACTTCGTTTTCCTAACTTCCCACGTGTAAAATGACAGAACTCACAGGGAAATTTCAGATTCAATATTGACAAAAATAACCCCTTAAAGTTTTTGTAGAAGCAAAAAGCACAGAAGCAGCTACATCAAAATGCAGAGGGGAAAAAGAGACACAACCCTCCACAGTAAGTCAAAACCAATATATCCCACAAAATATAGATTATATATTAAAAATACAGGGAAAAAATCCAATTGTACAAAATAATTTGCTAACATTGCACGTTTTGTAGCAAATATCTTTTATTTTATTTCTTTTTACCCCAGAAAAACAGTGTTAGGTACATTTCCTTAGGGTTTGGTTGGGTTTTTTTTTAAAAATCTAAGGTAAGAATTCAGGCAGAAGGCTTTGCACTATGGACCACGTGCCAGGGGAAGCTTGAGTTACTCTTGTTGGCAAAGCATCAGAAACTATTTCAATCCCCTCCAAGTGAAACTTATCCTTACTTCGGCTGCGGCCAGTGATGTCACCTCCATCAGGTTGACTGCTCGGAAAGCAAACACAGCAGCTGCCAGCACTGCAAGAAAAAGCCTGATATTGAAGCTGCTGAGCTGTTAATTAGCAATTAGAATGAATCTGGATGTAAAATGCCAGTTCTTGTTCCCTCAGAGGATTTGCTTGGATTCTGAAGAATGATGTAGGATGGGTGGCTGTGTTTGGGTTTCCTTGGCCGTTCTTTAAAAGGGACAAGAAAGCCACAATGTTCCGTCAGAAAAGTCTGAGCAGAAAGGTTTGAATGGACTCTGCGCTTGTGNCATTCTATGATTCTATGAATAGCTTTTTAATTAAAAGGGGCAGGGTGATTTGCAAGGAATTAATTTCAAACCAATAATTTTCATTTAAACAGCAATATTTCAGTTGTAAATACTACATAACATTTAAAAAATGATCACTTATTTTGTACTATCTTCTACAAAGTCTTATGTATCCACATAGGACTTATGTATGCATATATATAGCATCATATCTCCCAATTACATCTCATTAGCTGAATTATAGGTAGAAATGGAACCAAAACCTTTTGTCTTCACCTACTTTATATTCAAAAACTGACTCAACTGAAGATCATAGAATCATAGAATGGTTGGAGTTGGAAGGGCCCTTCAAGATCATCAAGTTCCAACCCCCCTGCCATGGGCAGGGACACCTCTCCCTAGAGCAGGTTGCTCCAAGCCCCATCCAGCCTGGCCTTGAACCTCTCCAGGGGTTCCCCTCCAACATATTTGCCTCACATCCACCTGGACTTAACACATTGAAGGAAAATAACTCTATTACCAGCAAGAATTTCCAGAGAGTTGTATCCCAGGATTCTGTCCCACAGAAGCAAGAGCTGATCTGTAGCCAAATAACCAGAAAACGCTCGTACCATCCATTTAAATGAAATTCGTAGCCTGCAAACAAGTGATAGACAACAGTTATTACACTTTTGTCTCCCATAATCATCTATAAATTCCAAAATATTTCACTATTCTTCTGCATTTCTCTTCCAGGAAAAACAGCCATTATCTCTTGCTGCTTTGATATTTGCCATCAGAAAACTGTTGAGCGTCTCATTTGACAAAGTACTAAGAGCATTAAAATATTCTGACCAAACAATCACATCAGAGGGATCCTCAGCAATTATCAGCCCTGATGTTTCATCTTGTCTGGTTTCATGGTATCATGATGGACACCAATTAGAATAGGGAGATTTTCAGGTTCTAGTGCACTTGGTGCCACGAGTACACTATGGAATCACACCTCTTGCTCTCTCTCCCCCTTCCAGTAGCTGGAATTAATGTTATCTCTGTCTCTTCTGTCCCCCAGGACATAAATCACTTCATTCCATCCCATCAGACATGAATAAATGAACCTTTGGTGAATAATGCAGCATTTCCTCAGCAGTTCTCATCTTTTTTTCATAGAAGAAGTACAGGCACACGGATGCAGGTGAGACAAACCAGTCTTTGACTTTCAAGGAAAAACGGCACCTTAACATTTGTACCTTTGAAAACTTCCCCCACATTTTTCAAATTAAAATACCACTGAGCAGCATCTGCAGCACTTGTAGGAAGCCAGAGGGAAGTACTTACGGCTGAGCCCCGATTTCTCGGAGGTGATAAAAGAGCTGGGGGAGGTGGGTTTGTAGAAGAGTCTCAAACAGCAAACACAGCGATACGATGCCCTGATGAAACAAGATCATACCCTGAGGACCAACGCTCATCCTACCCCACCTGAGAAAGCAGCAGCAGCACGTAAGGATGCAGGAATTTTTAATTCAGGCCATAAACTGCTGTTCGTGATAGAACTTACAGCTCAGGCAAGCAGGGCACGAGCATCTCTAATGCCTCCAGTCACTCAAGCCTTGCTCCTAAAATTCTTTCTATGTCTTAGCAACAGAAAACGTTGTGATAGTTCCTGTCAGCTCTAAATTACTTCTGGGATTTGCTTGTCAGGGTCTAAGTACTTAGTGGGTGATTATAATATGACCCACTTTGATGAAAGAGAGAGACTTCAGGTGCACTATAAAACAGAGGATGTGAGGAACGGTATTCCCTCCCTAATTAACACCAATCAGTGCTGGGGGTAACTACAAAAAAGTTCAATACATTTGTAATTTGTTTTAAAAATGAGCATGAAAACGAAGAGATTCCTGCCTGACCGGTTTCCCGGCTATTAATGACCGACAGGACAATGCAGAGCCTTGAAACAGTAGATCAAGGAAATGGTTTTCTTTAAACCAGGAAATGTTTTCAAAAATAATACAACTATTCAGCACTTTCTGAAGGAGAAAAAAACCAAACCCCTTACTGAGTGCTATTCTTCAAAAATAGAAGATAATCTGATTTCTACAACTGTCTTACACTCAGGACAGCTGGTCCTGGTCATAAATGTAACTAAATTATCTAAATTCATCTAGTAGTGCTAAAAAGCATGTGCTATCACACATAACTGAGCTAAAGAAATACATTAACTTGGTATCACTGAACCAATAGCTGTGTGTTTATGGCTGTCTTTTAGCCCCTTTCCTCCAGAAAACACTAAATTGTGGCATTTATTAAAATGAGTATGAATTCATGTGACTTCTTGAAGAGAGAAACCTATTATATAAGGCTTGACTCATCAAAAATTATCCTATATCCTCATAAAATGAGAACTCTTCTACATGATATTCTAGAGCAAAGACTAAACAAAAAGTATCCAAGCTGGAGTTACCTAATAATTGCCCCAAGCTTACCTGAAATATCCTATTCTATTGAAAAGGGCTCTATTTCAATCTCACAGATAATCATGCCACCGTATATTATCGTTCCACAACAACCAGAATATCAAGTGAGTGGGTTTTTTTTTAATTCCTAATGAACTTACAGAGGGATGAGAAGAGATGGAATGGAGTCTGAAGAAAAAACGCACATACATCTCACGGAATATCTGATACAATTTGGAAGGTTCATGGTACAGAAAACAAAGTGGAGCAACTGAAAGGATAAAAGAATTAGAATTGACTCAACACTCCAAACTGCTAAAAGAATTCAATGATTAAGTGCATGAAGTATGAGGAAAAAACAAGTAATTTATAGCAGTGCAATTTACAGAAACAATACTAAACCAGTTATTTTGAAAGAAATATTTAGTAATACAGGTTATCATTTGATATAAAAAGTTAAGAAAGGGAACCCAGTACATTGTAGGTAACAGTCCTTGACATTTCAAGACTCTAAACTAATGAGAACTTGCTCACTGGCTTATGAAGTGCAAGAAATACACTTTAAGGATCAACTGTCCATGGTTAATGTCCATCTCTGAATTGGGTCCACAATTGTAAGACCGGAACAAGTTTGCTGCTTGAAGGTGGGTGTCATGAAAATGAAAATATTAAAGAAACAGCTTTCAGTTGTCACAATAACATCACGTAAGTAGGACAGACTGCTGGTGACCTGTTTATTTCTTATAAGCTCTGAAAGCTGTGGGCATTTGGTAGTTTAATGTTAAGAANTCCATGTCCTTTCTATGTTGAGGACTCCAGAGCTGGACACAGGACTCCAGGTGGGGTCTCACAAGCGCAGAGTAGAGGGGGAAACTTAACTAAGAAATGTTAAGAAATGCCCGGTTCCAAATAAGAGTTAGTTATACTTGTAAAGCAATCTTTAAGGTCCCTTTTTTTTTTCCAATCAGTCCCTTTTTTTCTTTCTGTAGAAGTCCAGTATATTGATAAATACCCTGGATGCACACACTGCACAAATATAACCCCTATACATGTACATTTCAATATATAGGTATATGCATGAGTAAATTGATTTTATATATATATATCAGAAAGGTGGCTTTATAGGAAATAGTGGTCTATGCGTATGGTAGGGTGCTAAGGCAGGGTGAAGAAGATGCTCAGAGGGCTGGAGCACTTCTACTATGAGGACAGGCTGAGGGAGCTGGGACTGTTCAGCCTGGAGAAGAGAAGGCTCTGGGGAGACCTTAGAGCCCCTTACAGTCCCTAAAGCAGGCTCCAGGAGATGGGAAAGGACTCTTGATCAAGGAGGGGAGCAACAGGACAAGAAGGAACAGTTTTAAACTGAAATAGGGGAGATTTAGATGAGATCTCAGGAAGAAATGTTTTGCTGTGAGGGTGGTGAGGCCCTGGAACAGGTTGCCCAGAGAAGCTGTGGCTGCCCCATCCCTGCAGGTGTTCAAGGCCAGGCTGGATGGGGCTTGGAGCACCCTGGTCTGGTGGGAGGTGTCCCTGCCCATGGCAGGGGGGTTGGAACTCCATGATCTTTAAGGTCCCTTCCAACCCAAACCATTCTGTGATTCTATGGTGAGAGGTTCAGAGAAATGTGTATTTGCATAGGAGTGAGGAAAGCAGAGGGTGTTGTCACTAGGATTTTTAGGGCCCCAGAGACTTCCTCCTGCAGCAGCACAGTGGGGAACACAGAGAACATTCCCCTCTGTCCCGTTTCCAGCCTCCCTCCTTCCCACCCAGCAGCGTGTTCCGAGCCCTGGCACACGCAGAGCAAGGAGGGGAGGGAGGGCAGCAGCTCCCACCCAGGCTGAGGGACGCTCTTCTCCAGGGCAGGGCCAAATCCAAACATTTTGCAAAGCAGTTTCCCGCAGTAAAAATGAAAGCCTGCCAGGGAGCACCTAAGGAAGAGTCTGTAATTAGGTCACTTCAAAGGCTTAAGGTTGAAAATGTACATTTCATTCTTAAATTGTTTGATTTTAGTGATTGTGTGGCCACTAAACTTTATTATTAGCAAAACTCAGCCTTTTAAGTGTAACCTTAAAATCTGCTTGCCCTCTGATGCCACAAACACCTTGATAAATCAAAGGAAAAGCCTGGAAAGCTGAAATAAATATTCTCAGGTTGCTGGGAATCTCTACACCAGGTGCCTTATTACATCTGGGACTTGAGGAGATTTTTCTGCACAAGAAATCTTGTGGGTATTTGAGCTTTACTCTCCTTTAACACCTGTTTTAGGCAGAGACAGCAACAGGCCTTTCACATAATTCAAACTTTTAAGAACTCTTGTCACAGGGAACTTGGTCTACCCAGAAGTGACACACAAGAAAAGAGCACTCTGTCAACAAATTTTATCCCTCTATTCATATACATTAAGACATACAGCTCAGCTATTAGCTCTCAAAGAAGGAATTCCCACATGGTAGGGTGCTATAATAGAAATAAAATAGAAAAAGCCTGGAAATTTTAAAATTATGTGCACAAAAGTTGCAGAAAAGTTCATACAGGTTTAAACTGCAACATGAAAAGCAGCAATCAGGAGGTTTTAAGAGTTTATGAGAGTCACACTTACCGTACATAGAAAAACCATGGAAAGGAATGACACCTACAAAACAAAATGTTTATTTCTTTTTTCTTCTTTTAGAATTACTTTTATCCATTAAGAAAACATTTCCTTGTTTCAGCACTTGCAGTCTTACACCTCAATCTTGTAAACATGTAAGTCTCACTGACTTCAGTACAACCAATTACATGCTTCAGCACATGCTGTAGTTCCTAGAAAGCCAAGAGAAGCTTCACTTCCATGAAGTTATTACATATAAACTTTGCTGAAATTAGAACCTAATTTCAGATAAATGACAACCCAATGAATGTCAAGGAGGGAGCAGGGAAAAAAAGGAGGCCAAGACCTCCAGTAATTCATGTAGTACTCCAACAGAACATCTAGAGGATTTGGCACTGGTAACATGATGGTTCCCTCCTCCTTTTCCAGTTGATCTTAGCTCCCATTCATTAATTTTCATGTAGGACTGGGAAGAGGGACCTGCTTTGACAGTGTTTTGTGGCTACAAAGAATTATGGAGGCAAAACTGGAAGGGGAACAAAAGCCCGTGCTACAACTGACACCACTGGGACACAGAAGATGTGAAAGACAAGGCCAGAGATTTCAGGTCGGTGGTGCAAGGCCTGGAAAGCAGGAGCAAAGAGCTTGAACTTAAAATACAAACACCGTGCAAAAACAGGGATTGAAATGGTCAAAGCATGAGCTGAAAGAAGGAATTTTAATACCTGAAGTAACAACTGCAGCAACGGTATTCACTTAAAATTATATACATTGGTTATTTTTATAAGTAACACAAATTTTGAAAGGAAAAGCCTTTAAGGTGTGGTTTGTTGAGGACTGGAAAGCTGGGGGTCACAGGGTTTTGGCACGTGTCATTGAGATCCTCTACCAGGTGATACAAAACTGGAACACAAGCAGCTGCACCACGAGTTGTGTTCCTTCCCCTTCCCACACACCCGGACAAACTCCCACCAGCCTGAAGGTGGGTCTGGAGTAGCTTCATATAAATTTTGCAGAGTAACAGCAAAAGAGAATTTGCAAGAGGAAAAGTAGCTACCAGGGATTTGAGGAAAAAAATCCTGCGTCTTTCCAAGCTACCACTAGAGGAGGCAACAGTCTCATTCTTACCGTTTGGAGGATAGAAAACAGCATATTCTTCCACCCCGAGTTTTCCTGTGAATCAGTAAACCACAATTAAAATTTGATTAAAGATCTATATTGAAAAAGGTACGTTCTAAGTTACAGTTCTAAAAAATCATAACTAATTACATTCCTGAGCATTTGATATTGCCTAAAAGGAGCGAGCGATGCAATAGGGATGGTGTTAGATATAAAATGCAGCACCGAGAAGGGAGGATGACAAAGGGCAAAAACAAGAGGAGGAAGATTTCAGCAATGATGTCCCACAGAGTTTTTATTTGGGTGGGTTTCTGGAGCTCTAACGGCCTTTGCTGTAGAACTTGGAGCCAGAGAAGCTCAAGGAGGGGATAAGGTTAAGGGGATAAGCCTGGTGTGCCGTGGCAGAGTGACCCAGGGACAGGAAAGGCACTAAAAAAAGATATGAGAAGAGATGAAAAGTATTCAAGGATTAATGCAGAGGAAGATGGACGGGATAGCTTTGATATAACAAAAAAATAGTTAAAAAAATCTGTTGGATACAAAAGAGTAATTAAGTCAAGACAATCACTGATAGCAGAGATCAACCTTTTATCTTCCCTGCAGAATGAACAGGATGTATCATTGAACTGTATTTTAACTATAGAACCTAATAATTTAAAATCCACTGTGAAATAATTAATAATATAGTGAGAAATAGAAAGGTGGTTTTAATCATAATTGCAACTAATTAGAAAATTATTTTAGTTTTAAAATGAGAACATACAACTAAGAAATGTAATTACTTGCATGAAAATGTATAGAATAGCCAGAGATCCTTTAGATCTCTGTATTTTGTTCACTCTACACAGAAGAATTTAGCACAGGGAACTCGTGTCTGGTTCAACAGAATCTGGACTTAAGATATTGGTTGGAACTTGATGATCTTTAAGGTCCTTTCCAACTCTAACCATTCTATGATTCTATATTTTCCTGTAGTTTGAATCAACTGAATCAAACTCAAACCTACGCTGCAAAACTCTTCCTTACCACCCCATTAAAATAAAATCCAGTATTCTCCAATTCCAGAAATCAATCCTTCATTAAACCAAAAAGCATTTTTCACTTTTCCCTTCAATAGTTTGCTTGCTGTGTGGCTGGCACTTGTCATCTGGAAGGAAGAGTATTTTTAGCATAAAGCACATCCCTCGGAAAATTAGCCAAAAATAGGACCTAGAAGCCTTTTGGATTTACACCGCGCAGGTTTAGCGGAGATTTAGATTTCAACAACTTCATTCCCTGGATTTGTCTGGGAATAAGTAGGATGTTCCCCAGAGCTGGGTTTCTGGGCTGGGCCTGAAGCGAGGCCTGGGATCCCACTGCTGCTGCTCTGCTCCCAGGTGAGCCCTTTGCTGGGTACAAGGTAAAGAAAACCCCCTGATTTAATTAAGGAGAGAGAAAAGACTTCCAGAGCAACAAAATAACCAGAAAACATTGTTTCTAGTGACATAAGAAGCAGCAAGAGGAAAAACTCTCAGCTGAGGTCCTGTACTTGGTATGGGGATCCCATCTGGCTAAAAAAACAGGCACAAGGGACCAAGGAAGAAAACAGGAATACAGAATGTAAAGATATACGGAAAAAAAGAAGTGATTGCCTTCAAGAAGTAAGATAAAATTAGGTAAAGCCAAGGCAGGTGAGCATCTAAGAAGCAAAGATACAGAGTTCAGAGGTACGGTATTAGAAGTGGCAGAGAAGGCAAGCAGACTAAACCAATACATTTAAGATTGTTAAGAAAAACAAGATTCAGGTGAAAAGTTAAGCCAAAGAACATCCAAAAATAAGTTAACACTCTGGAAGATGCCACACTTTGGAGAAAATCACTGTAAGTCTGCTTGGTAGAGCTCTAATCTCTAAGACCTTCAAACAGAGCCCTCAATTCTGCAGTAACATCTTCTGCTCCTGTCTACAAATATCTGCAAAACTCACTTCTTGGGAAAAAACTCCTTTCTTCCAGTAAAACACTGGAGAATTGGACACAGAAAACTAGAGTGAAAGGACAACGTTGTAATTTGGCCTCTGTGTGATCGACTTCTCAACCTGCACGGAAGAATCTGTGCAGGTGTCTCCTGGATGCATGGCATTTTTATTAATCACAGAATCATAGAATGGTCAGAGTTGGAAGGGACCTTAGAGATCATCAAGTTCCAACCCCCCTGCCATGGGCAGGGACACCTCTCCCTAGAGCAGGTTGCTCCATGCCCCATCCAGCCTGGCCTTAAACACTTCCAGGAATGGGGCATCAACAACTTCCCTGGGCAACCTGTTCCAGTGCCTCACCACCCTCACAGCAAAGAACTTCTTCCTAAGATCTCATCTAAATCTCCCCTCTTCCAATTCAAAACCATTCCCCCTCGTCCTGTCACTAGACTTCCTGACCAAGAGTCCCTCCCCAGCTCTCCTGGAGCTCCCTTCAGATCCTGGAAGGCTGCTATCAGATCTCCCCTTTTAAATGTGATCTGTTAGGTCTGGCGTGGGATGAAGGTGAAGGTGTAATGAACACAAAGCAAACCCACACACTGTGTGACTGTGGCTGTCAACAAAATCTCTGCAATCTTTTTTTCTAAAAACAAAACAAACCAAGAAAACCCCCACGTCCTCTTACCTCGTATGTATGATTTGGGAGGGGTGGCACTGCTGTAAGAAAAGTGCTCCAAGACAGAGGTATCTCGGGAAAAACAGAGTAATACCTGTAGAAAAGAGAGCATATAAAAATCAGCTGACTTACAGGACTCACAAAGCAACCTCAAACAGATTTAAGGACCTGTCTTAATTAGCACTTATTAGATGCTCTGGAAGAGAGCCAATAAGGTTGAAGGCTCTTGAGCAACTTATTTTCTTGTTCAAATTTCCAGGCTGGTTTCAAACTCGTGATTTGCTCTTCTCATTTGTTTGCTGTCAGTAAAAACACTCCCGTTCTCCAACCCTCCCCGTTGCTTCTCAGCACAGGATTGTCCCCTTCTGCCACAGAATCACAGGATGACATGGGGTTGGAAGGGACCTCTGGAGATCATCTAGTCCAGCCCACTTGCCAAAGCAGGTCCACCCAGAGCAGGTTGCACAGGAACGTGTCCAGGTGGGTTTGGAATGTCTCCAGAGAAGGAGAGTCCACCACCTCTCTGGGCAGCCTCTGCCAGAGCTCTGCCACCCTCACAGGAAAGAAGTTCCTCCTCATGTTTAGATGGAAATTCCCATGTTCAAGTTTGTGCCCTCTTGTCCTCTCACAGGGCACCACTGAGAAAAGACTGGCCTGTTCCTCTTGACACCCACCCTTTAAGTATTTATAGGTGTTGATCAGATCCCCCCTCAGCCTTCTCTTCTCCAGACTAAAAAGACCCAAGTCCCTCAACCTTTCCTCATCAGAGAGATGCTCCAGGCCCCTCATCATCTTTGTGGCCCTCTGCTCTCCCCTCTCCAGCAGTTCCCTGTCCTTCTTGAACTGGGGAGCCCAGAACTGGACCCAGGACTCCAGATGGGGCCTCACCAGGGCAGAGTAGAAGAGAAGGATGACCTCCCTTGACCTGCTGGTCACACTCTTCTTGATGCACCCCAGGATGCCACTGGCCTTCTTGGCCACGAGGGCATAAAACACTTGCATTTTCACATGTATGCAGTTCCAGAAGACCAATCCTTACATTCTTTTTCATTCCTAGGAGCTTTCCAGAATGTTTCCACAATATTCTGGTCTTTTGAAAAGCACAGATTATAACGTTGACCTCATAGCCCTAAACTCCAAAATCCAACTTGTATTTTATAAAACATATTTGTATTTATTGTTTACATCAATGAAAAACCTAGTATTTCTCGAAAAAATAACTGGAAATAATCTCATCCTTCACGTAGTTGTAAAAATAATCTAATAATTAGTATCATACTTCAAAGTTTTCATGTTTTCAGGCAATGAAGGCTGCCCTACCGAGCAGGTACACGAGAGGGCAGAAGTAGGACAGGCTTCAACTTGCTGCTACTGGTTTCGCATCCCTCAAACCCTCCCTGCTCTTGCAGGTTTTTAAGCCTGTTTGGTTTAACTGCAGCCAAGGTGGAAAAGGTGGGAATGTTTTAGATGGTGTTTGACTACGTAATTCATTGTGAATACTAATGAAGAAGTTTTTTGCCTCAGCTAATTACTGCAAACATTTTCCAGATACCAGGATTTGTCAAAAAAGAAACACAAAAGCAAAACGCTGTGACATCTGAACATTATTGGGGTTTTTTTATTATTATTTTTATGGAAAGCAGGTCATATTTTGAGCCCTCTTTCTCTTTTGAACCTCAAAGCTGTTTCTCGGACAGAAACATCTTTTAAAAAAATAAATAGATCCTTTATCTCAAACCAGTTTAAGCTAAATATTATTTTTGCATAATACACAATCACTTTCAGAGCTGCCAAAATACAGCTGACAATAACAATACACAGGCAAACGTGATTCTCTGTGTATGTTAACTGAGGTGAAAGAAAAAGAAACTAATCTACAATGGACATAAATTATGTTCTCTCACAGGGGAAAGAATGTAACCTTAATTTAAGGTCCTCTTTTTTAGGAATACAGTGTCCAGTACCAGTATCTGGAAGTCTTTAAATCAAGACTGTGCATCTTCATAAGAAATAGACTCTAGCTCAAACCTAAGTTATGACTACACCTAAAAACTGCAGGGTGAGGTTATTTGCATGTGTTCGTTATGCAGGGTGGGAGACCACAGTATTCAAATTGAACCTCTGGCCTGAAACCATTTACAAATGTTCTTAATCCATGTATTGGTTTTCTTCTTCAGAAAAATGATAATTCTAAAGAAAATGCATCAAAAGAAGCATGGCCAGCAGGTTTTGGGAGGTGATTCCACATCCCTGCTCTGCTCTGGTGAGACCCCACCTGGAGCACTGTGTCCAGCTCTGGAGTCCTCAGCACAGAAAGGACATGGACCTGGTGGAATAGGTCCAGTGCAGGGTCACANCCTGATGATTTTTAATGTCCCTTCCAACTCTAACCATTCTATGATTCTATGAAAACAATGACACAAATGTTTGTCAAACTATTAGATATTTATAATAGAAACTTGATGATCTTTAAGGTCCCTTCCAACTCTAACCATTTTATGATTCTATGATTCTATGAAACTGGAAAGAAAACCACTTTATTCAAAGTGCTGAGAAAAATTAAAAAAACCTAAGCCAGAGCTTTAATATAGTCATTTCTTTTTGATCAAATGCAACTGTATTTTATAACAATAGTTATGAAGAGGTAATAAAAACATGTTGACTTCGGGATAAAGAGAGCAAAGATAGTAAAGGAAATAAATCAGGTAATTTCACAGTGTTCTTCCCAGAAAGAAGCACACACTACTAAAGAGGTACCAAGAATCCAATCAAATATTCTCGTTGTTATTTTACATCCAAATTCTCAGGTTTTGATGGATGCTTTATCTGTTCAGTAATACACAGACCAATGCCACACTCTGCTCAGTGATCTGGAAACCTGGGAGGCAGCAACCAGCACAAAAAAAAGCCACAAACTCAGCACAAACATCGAAACAATTTATCTGGTTTAAACTAACATTTTCATTACCTATTTTATTCTGCCAATATTAGATTCCAGTTATCATATGAAAACAATGCATAACATTCCATATCAGAGTGACTCATGCTATAGAATTTTTCCAGGGGTGGATAGAACAAAATCATTTGGCAGCAATGCACTTTGCAAATGAGGCTGGAGGAGAAAATTATCAAGGAATTTAGATAGCTTTCTTCTAGAAGAGACTCTGAAGAACACCACAAACAGCAAACAAAACTAGAGAAACTCATAATTACAAGTTTGAGATACTCTTTGCCTCAAAGCAGTAAAACTTGCCACTTGATTTTTCCAATTTTGGCTGACTCTCCTTCCAACTACCAAGGATCCTTTAGTAATTTGTACGATTTTCAATTAGTTAATGGCAGCATATAAATATTTAAAATATTAAACTGTGTTGTATGTTGAGAATGGGGAACAAAACCTTATTCCTGATGGTCTTAAAGCAAAAGATTATACTGTATCCGAGCTCATAGTCCTTCATAGATCATAACCCTGGGTCCACTAGAACTGTCTGTTAATGACTAATTAATTTGCATTAATATGATATATAATGAATGAAGCAGAAATAAGAATGAGATTTTCACATCCCATGATGAAAAGATGTTAAAATAATCATCATCTTTGCCCTTAACTCAAGAACTTCTACCTGTAAACAGTTTAGTGAGTAAATACCTGCTGGAGTTGTCTTTATGCAGACACTTTTCAAATATTAATTGAGAAACAAATTCAGATACAGATCTGAATATTGTAATTATTTTTAAGTAAAAAAAGGCTATAATTTAATGAGGTTATATTAATGTTTACATTCTTATTATGCACAAAGATGATACATAGAGACACTGTAACAGAAACATTTTTATATCTATATGGATGAAACAGCTTCTTGATTAGTTCAATTACTAGAAGTTTTACATATTGCCATGAAGGAAGAAATCATTTAGTTTCACACATCTCTAAAACAAAAAATTAAGCAAGTGGAACCTAAAAGATGTGACTAATGCCATGGAAAGCAGTGTGGAAATGCTAAGTTTGCTGCATGACATCTATGTTGACACCGCAATCAACCACACATTAGGGAATCAGAAATAATAATCTCCTTCTATCGAAGGGAACTTGACAGGCAGCAACAAAGATAATTCAAAGATAATTCCTTATAAATGAGCTGGGTTCCCTCCTCATTGCTAGAAGCAGCTTTGGAATGGGAGCAATCCTAAAAATAACCATAAATATCACTGCCTTAGTCAGAGTCAAATGTCTTCAAGTTAAATACATGAGAATACAGCATCTTTTATGCTGGAAAGCAACACTATTTTCCTTTTTTAAGCCAATACCTTGAACATGCTTCTCCACTCCTAATTTCTCTGCGTGCCACAGCTGTCATCATTTTACTTCTGCAAAGCTCAAAAGGGGAAGAATAAGGCTGATTTTGTATTTTCTGGCTTTATTGCACTACAAAGACATTGTGTAGGGTCCTTCAGAGTAGGAGTTTTAGAAGCCCTGTCCTGCTGAATCTCTTTAAATGTGCAAGATTGTTATTCCAAAGGGAAAGTATCTCAAGGTGTATCTCTCCAGGGTCCCACTCTGCCTAAGTGTGAAACATGAAGGCAGTCCTGACTTCAAAACCAATATAATCCCAGCTGTTCTAAGGAAAAACATGGTTACATACCTGATATAAATAATCCTCAAATACAAAGTAGTAGTCGTCGTTGCTTGCTGTCAGCTTTACATCCTGTCAGCAAAAAACACAGCAGTTTGAAGCCAAAAAGAACATCTTTTCAGACTCCCAGAGAGGCTAAACTCTAACACAGCAACAGAAGACAGCATTTCACCATTCAGTCATGAAAGAGCTGTAGTTAAGTATATATTCCATATTCTAAAATTTAAAAATACTGTATTAACTTGATGATTAAAGTGTTCAGGATTGAAACTTGAAAGGGAAGCAGCCAGACCCCAGTGCTGTCTCGCTGGCAAAACCAGTTACTCCTTCAAATGAAGGTACAGTTTCTTTATGGTTTAATGGCTCAACTCAAATGTCTTATACAAAAGCAAACACAGGCAGGAAGAGAGAGTTTGCAAGAATAAATTCCCACTAATTATCCTTACACTCCTTAAAATCAAACCATCCAACATTTTCTTTCCTAAAAAATCCTCAAGATCGTGGTGTGATGAGTATTTAAATAATTTAATCACTGTTTTATAGATTACTTACCTTGTAAATCAGGCTGTCCACTAAAAGGTCGTGCTGAATCACATTTGACTTCAGCTGTTCATAATACAAGATATCCTGAAATCATAAACATCACCATCAGCAGTCTGAGATATAACTTTAATTCGCATTTAAACTAACAAAGCCAATTTTTAAGTCAAAACTCCCAAATTATAAGCATATATTCAGCTGGAAAACCCACTGCATAATTCACGAAGCATTCCACCACAGCAGTTTAAGCAGTTTAAGCCCTAAAGTAGTTACAGTAGTTTAAGTCCTAAAAAATATTGCAGATACCTGAGATGTAATAAGATGACCTCCCTTCAGGTAATTAATCAAATGAGAGTGAAGGATCTAGTTCAAACCAAAGATCCGTATCTTCCAACCTTTGGGTCTTTCTACACCTAAAACCTTTTCAGTGTTCACTGAGTAGCTGCAAATGCATGATGTTAATCTAATGTGGATCCCTACAGAGTTTAAATTGGTAAAAAGATGAAAAGATAAATATATATTTAAAAAATCTTGTGAAGAATACAAGGAATTCAGATGTTTTCTTAAACTTTTACTATTTCTTGAATGTCTATAACACATACACAAGGGGGAAATGATGGGGAAGAACTGGAACGCCTTCTCAGCTTTTGCTTCTCCTATGCCTCTCTTCTTAGAAAGAGCTTGCAAAGGGAAAAAAGAATTAATTATCACACCATCATCATGTAATTCCTAAACCCCTAAATCCCTCTCTGCCATTATGCCTACAACTGAAAAACACAGTTTTGGATGGATTTGGAATAATTCATAGACTAAATCAGCAATCCCAAAGCTCCTTCTCATTTCCCAACTATTTTGATTTCAATGAGTCTCTACAGACACCACATAAATACTTGTATTTTCCAAGATTTCTATAATATTTACTGCTGATTTCTTTGCAAAAAGGGTAAAGCTGGAGTAAAGATTTAAAGAATGAATGGGAAATAAGATGAAATTTTGAGAGGGAGAGAATAACTTGACTGAATGTACGAAGAATAATTTCTTTAAAAGGAAAAATAACTCATGAATTCTACTGCACTGACATCTTGAGTGCAGAGTGCTAGTTTCAGTGAAGTTTGATTGTTACGTTATTAATTTCTTAACTTTTTTATCAGCTTCCTATACCTAAATTCAACTTCATTATGAATCGAAATATAAAGAGTCGTGTTAATTCTGATTATGCACAAATCACAGTTTATGCCAACAGCCAGTGGTCAGTATCCTCCAAAGAAGAACAGCAGAAAACTGCTGAAATAAATTTAAATTAGAATCATAGNTCCATGTCCTTTCTATGTTGAGGACTCCAGAGCTGAACACAGGACTCCAGGTGAGGTCTCAAATTAAACAGGTATATACCAAAACAGAGGATTTGCTATTTGTTAATCCAGAATGACAGGTATTTAAACCATTTTGTAACGTTTCTTTTTGTTTTAGGCAAGGTAAAGTGTAGAAACTATCAATTTTCCACCCTTCAGACTGTACTGATTTCAGAAAACAGTCCACTTATCAGAACAGCACGAGTACTGTCTGAGTTAGAGCAGAGATTTGAGTCACTTACCCCTTAACCAACGGGAGGTACAACTTCTGAAACACACATCCTTCCCAATTTTCCTCCTTAATCTGTTTCAATTGCACTAAATATTTCAAACAATTAGAAATGGGGCAAGAATAAGCAACCTGATATTTGGGGCACTTTTAAAATAGAAAACGACTGGGCAATTTGCAGACACTGAATGCAAGTTCTTTATAGTTCCATCAAAGACTTTCAAATACAAATATGATCTTATATGAAAAAGAGTCAACAGTTCATCACCTTTTCCTGTTTCAGAAACGATAGTTTCTCCTTTGCTCTTACAAAAACCCACCAGGGCAAACTTGCTCATTATTTAATAAAAATCAACCACCATTTGTTCTTAGAATCTCAGCATGAACTAAAATTTCCAACACAACTCAAAAACTCTACCCTGAAAAAATGAACAGCAAATTTCATTTGTAAATATTAGTGGAGTAAAACAATACTTCAATATTTTAACAGCTCAATGATTTAGTAAAAAGACCTGAAGGATGAGCTGTCCACCTGAACTAGAACTCATGAGAAAAAGTTTGGGAAACAAATCAGAAATTATTAAAAAGGCAAAACCAATCATAACCATTATAGGAATAAAGGTCTTAATTCATTCCTTGTCATTAGTTTTCTCTTAAATTGTGATTATTGTGATGGAAAATGAAGTCTGGGCTTGGGAATAATGCTAGTTTTTCCGCTGCAACTTGCCTACAAGAGGATCTTGCCCATGCCTCTTAGTAAGACAAGAGACATGAGATTCATGCTGTATTAATAGATTTATTCTCTATATCTGAAGCATAAACAAGATTGGTCACAGATTTACTTTCAAGCCATGTGACTCTCTTGCTCGTCCATCAGTTTTTCTCACTTGCACAGCAAGGAACGTTATAGAGCTTCACTCAGGTTTCAAAAAAAGATTCAAGTCCCATTTTACCATTTTATTTGCTGGATTTCCTCCTCCAGATGAAACAATTGACTGCTACCAAGTTACAGGAGCGCCCAAAAACATGGTACATTGCTCAGGCTAAAATGTTTTCAACTATAAACCCAAAATCTTTCCGTTTTCATTTGATTCAATCTTTCTTCTCTGTCTGCCAAATCTTAATCTTGATTGTAAACTTTTTCCTCTTTAAAAATCTTACATTTTCATACAGGCTGTAGCTTCTCTCAAAATTATATATATCATTTTACTACTGTACCTCCAACTCCATCTTTCCAAGTGGAAACAAAGTACATTCCAGGACTGCAGTGCCCAGTTCTCTTGACCATACAAAGCCACCCACCAAAACTTCCACCCCCAAAAAGCTCCTACTGTATCCACTCGAGAACATAAGGAAAAGGGAGCTCTGGGAACAGCTCAAGAGGTGAGAGACAACAACAGTATCTTTCAGCAGTACCCAGCAAAGCTCCTTTAAGCAGATTTTGGTGATTCACCCTCTTGGAAATGAAGGTTTCATAGAATCATAGAATGGTCAGAGTTGGAAGGGACCTTAAAGATCATCAAGTTCCAACCCCCCTGCCATGGGCAGGGACACCTCTCCCTAGAGCAGGTTGCTCCAAGCCCCATCCAGCCTGGCCTTGAACCCCTCCAGGGATGAGGCATCAACAATTTCCCTGGGCAACCTGTTCCAGTGCCTCACCAAGTGTTTGGATTACCCAGCAATATCTGGGCAGGTACAGTCCATGAAATCCCTGGCACAGATGAGATTTTGGAAGAGAAGTACCAGAAACAAGTACAAAACAAAAATCTAATCAAATTGTGAGACAATGACAAAAAGAGTTAAAGAAAATCCCTGAAGAGGATCCAAAGCTTGTTCTCGTTTGAGCAGACACCTGTGAAATCTAGTTGCTACATACATCCTTCTCCAGTAAAAGATGATGACAGTCCACTACTGGTACTGGTTTCTCTGCTGTTTGAATGTTCCAGTGGGTACCCTGGGCCACTGAGCCTAATCTAAACCCCACTCCTGACAAGGTATGAATCATAGAATGGTCAGAGTTGGAAGGGACCTTAAAGATCATCCAGTTCCAACCCCCCTGCCATGGGCAGGGACACCTCTCCCTAGAGCAGGTTGCTCCAAGCCCCATCCAGCCTGGCCTTAAACACTTCCAGGGATGGGGCAGCCACAGCTTCTCTGGGCAACCTGCTCCAGTGCCTCACCACCCTCACAGCAAAGAACTTCTTCCTAATATCTCATCTAAATCTCCCCTCTTCCAATTTAAAACCATTACCCCTTGTCCTGTCACTAGACTTCCTGACAAAGAGTCCCTCCCCAGCTCATAGGAAGCTGTACTATTTCCTACACTATAGGAAATAGAAGTTACACAATGCTCCACTACAAATTTACCACCTCACCTATTTATTAAGTTTTTAAGCCTAGGAAATTACATTTAGAAAAAAAAAAAACCTGTTGGAAAGTATAACATTACAAATGCATACTGGAATATTCAGGATGAAGATTTATTTCCAACCCACTAACGCAAAAAAATTTGAGGGGAAAATCCTCTCTTTTAAATATCGAACAATCTTCTCTTCTAAAGCACTGCCTGAAGAGCACACAGTGAATGAACAACAGGTAACACATCGAACAGAAGGAAAAAAGAGTAAAATTAAACAGATTCTCAGTTTGTGCCATCTACTTTGTGCAATCAGGAAGTGCAATTGTCAGGAAGTCTAGTGACAGGATGAGGGGTAATGGTTTTAAATTGGAAGAGGGGAGATTTAGATGAGATCTTAGGAAGAAGTTCTTTGCTGTGAGGGTGGTGAGGCACTGGAACAGGTTGCCCAGGGAAGTTGTTGATGCCCCATCCCTGGAAGTGTTTAAGGCCAGGCTGGATGGGGCTTGGAGCAACCTGCTCTAGGGAGAGGTGTCCCTGCCCATGGCAGGGGGGTTGGAACTTGATGATCTTGAAGGTCCCTTCCAACTCTAACCATTCTGTGATTCTATCAATGAGGCAGACATCCCACAGGAAAAAAATTGTGTGATTTGAGACTGTACTATAAAATATATATACATACACACAGCAAACTGGACTGTTTGCCCAGACAATATTATCCGTGACACTGCTCAGCTTTTAAATGTTTGACTTTGTAACCTTGAAAATGTTCTTTTAACACAGTTTCTCTAAAATGTCCCATTGAAAATGAAACTTAATGAACAATTCATTGCCAGGCAAGGGGCTTGTGCATTTCTAAATAATCCTGCATACAGAGCTTACGGTTCATCATTTAGATGTTAGATTGCTAGTAGCATCCCTCGTTTGACTGTTTATTAGCTGTCTACAGAGGCTGAGCTTTACTGAATAAAGTTTTCTAAACAAGAATATTGGATGCAAACACACACAGTGCTGCCCAAACCAAATCCTCATAATGTTTTTACACTAAAGAAAGGAAGGAAATCCACGGTCCTTCTGAATGATAGATTCATGTAGTTCTAAACACAGCAGAGCCTAAACTGCAAATCAGAAATATTAGAGCAAGAAATCTCTGCAACCACCCAGCTGAACGCTGGCAGAGAAGCAGCACAGAACTGGGAGAGGAAAAGAAAGTGTTAGATAAATTAAAAAAGCCTACATGAAATACAGCAGACCCTAAAACAGCCACGTGCATATTAAAACTCTACAAAAAATAAACCAGTTTATTCAGCATACGCGAGAAGAACATCTCAGGGTGTCAGCATCCTGGCAGCAGTTACAGCCTGACTTCTGTGGAACACTAGTAAATAGTTTGTTCTATGATATTTTGTTCATATATCTGTTCAAAAATTAGGGCAGAGCCTAAAAGACTACATGAAAGCATAGTTTTTTACAGGCCTATGTACATTTCTCATAAAATGTTTATCACTTTCTGTGACGACTCAGTAGAGCATTTCTATTTTGGGAAAAGGTCACTAGAAGATACGTGTGTTTCTACCTAATCTTCATATTTTACTCTCTCTTTGCTTCTTACCTCAGGCTGGTTAGAAATGTTGAGAATGAGAGCCCACAGATCTGCCCGGAGCGCTGTTGGACATCCCTGACGAACATACTGCTGAGCTGCAGCACTATCTTGCTCTGCTAAAACTGTAAAAAAAACAAAGCAGGTAATGAATTGATGTAGTTCAGGACTTTCAAAGGCTATCAAATTACCAAAAACTTTAATTTTTAANCTGTTCCAACAGTTCCATGTCCTTCCTATATTGAGGACTCCAGAGCTGGACACAGGACTCCAGGTGGGGTCTCAGGAGCACAGAGCAGAGGGGTAGAATCACCTCCCGTGACCTGCTGGCCACACTTCTTTTGATGCAGCCCAGGCTGGGGTTGGTTTTTGGGCTGCCAGCGCGTGCTGCCGGCTCATGTTGAACTTCTCAGCCACAAACTGGTTTATGAACTGGTTTATCATGTTCTAAGCATTAGCTAAGAANATGGTGAGCTTCTCATCCATGAACTGGTTTATCGCCTTGTAAGCGTTAGCTAAGAGGAAAATATCTAATATCTGGTTTCCACAACACAATTTTGCAGTAGTCCCCTGGGAAACAAGGCAGCTGATATCAATAAGCAAGGCTGTACTGCCCTCTGTCATGAAACAGCTCTTAGTATGTATCGTCACAGCAGGTATGGGTGACTATGCGAAGGCTGGTTGCAGGTTGTGGGCTGGCACCAAGTGGAACAAGAGTACAGAGCCAAAAGTACAGAGCCAAAAAATACTTCACTTCAACCACGAGTGGTATCTCAGTTCAAACAGGAGATTGCCACTCATTCTGTGTTTTTTGTCCCTCTCCTGTTTTCATGTTAACTACACCAACATCTTCACAGGTAATTGCGGGAGAAGAATTTTCCATTTCAGAGTGTACTGGCCTGTTCTCTCGTTATTGGTATACAAACTCTGGGGGATAGAGACTTTCTTTCTCAAAATATTTTGGTTTTGATTTAGATTGCCATAAAACAAACACTCTGCTGTTGACAGGTTTGCTTAGATGAGTCGTTGTTGTGAGGCTTTAGGTTACTCTGTCACTTCTGTACATACCATAGAGAGATTGTCTCATTCTTTACTTAATTCTCTAAACTTGAAAGACATTCACCTAAAGCTGTCCTAATCTGGCAGGTATCTTGTTTCCCATTGAGGTTACGTGATTAACTGTATCCTCATACCTGAAACGTCCTTCACAATAGAGAGAAAGCCAGGAAAATATTCCTGTGGGATTATCTAGACATTAGAGGGGTGTTGTATCGGTGCTCAGAAGTTTCCACATCCCTATCCTCTGATTTTTCCACAGTCTCTCAGCAACAACTTGCTTTTCTAAATTTCATTGAAGTCAATATTCACAATATCCACCCTGACATGAATTAGAAGGATGAGGTTTGGAATTATAAATCTATTTAATTGAGCCCTCTCTCCTTCCCTTTATTCCTTAACACTGAACAGACCAGGCTGCTGATTTTGTGTCTAACCTGCAGAGCTCGAACACAAATGGTGTGTGACCCTTTTTTCCTGAAAGAGGGCAAAAAGAAAGAATATTCCTGCATCCCCCTTCCAACTCTAAAAAAGACTGGGATTCACCTCAGTGTCCATGAGTGTTTACCTCATTTTTTCCTTACTGAGACAAAAAATAGTAGAAAGTAGTTTTGCTGTATACAGGACAGGTTTTACTAAATGAAGAAAATCCCTCAGCCTTGGCAATATATCATAGAATCATAGAATGGTCAGAGTTGGAAGGGACCTTCAAGATCATC
>VXBW01007298.1:382007-395216 GCA_013400375.1 Thinocorus orbignyianus | reverse complement strand
TGGACACAGGACTCCAGGTGGGGTCTCAGGAGCACAGAGCAGAGGGGGAGAATCCCCTCCCTGGCCCTGCTGCTCACGCTTCTTTTGCTGCAGCCCAGGCTGGGGTTGGTTTCTGGGCTGCCAGCGCGCACTGCCGGCTCATGGTGAGCTTCTCATCCAGGAGCACTCCCAAGTCCTTCTCCTCAGGGCTGCTCTCCAGCCATTCTCTGCCCAACCTGTATTTGTGCCTGGGATTGCCACATCCCAGGTGTAGGACTCTGCTCTTGGCTTGCTTGAACTTCATGCCATTTGCATTAGCCCACCTCTCCAGCCTGTCCAATAGCCTATCTAATAGAACAACAAAATCAATCCATCAGTGGCAACCAAAGCCATAACCAACACCCAACAGAGCGTGCAGTAGGATTCCTGTTTCAATGAAGATGAGATTTCACTTCATGGTCAAGACTCACAACTCACATTTTTGCAAAATGTTATGTTTTTTCATCTAGAAAAAGCTAAGAAAATCTCCGTAATAGAGGCTGCTCTCACACAGGTAAGAGATGAGGAGTGAAAAATTACATTGTGTAGTGGAATGATTAGCTCAGGAAGCCTGGATGGGGAATTTATTTGGAAAAGAACAGAGGGATGGACAGCACCCTGATGAGCTGCTCTTGGATTAGAAAACAGACAATGCGGGATAGAAAGAGGACGGCAAAAGGAGAAGAAAGACAGACAGACAGACAGAAAGGTCACTGTCTTGTCACCACAACAGGAAAAGAATATGTAAATAAAAGGGATGGAGGACTTCTGGGATGGTATCCACTCTGTTTCCTTCCTTTGACAGTGATAACGACTCGCAGGAATCCCAAGAGCCAGTAAGGAGCAGATATTGAAGGATTTCAAACATTCCTTCTATGTTTCTTCTATAAGCAAATGTGAGTTAATGAATTATTATTACTTTTATCTTTCCCTTTCTTTTGCAGGTTATTTCTTAACCCACAAAAAACCCCCACCCTGGAACTTCTTCAGAAAAAGCAGTAAACAGACACAAATGAGTGAATTTTCCATAATGGCCAAGTATTGCAATATTTACCAAGTTCTGCAATTGCAAATAACCACGGAAAAGACTCTGTTCTGATGCACAGGCGTCAAGCCCATTACACTAATGAGAACAGTGTGTGCAGAGAAGGGAGTCCAGAGTCTTTTCTTGATTTTAAAATGAAATTCAGTAGGGGCATCAGTTAAGTTAGCACCAAAAAGTTATGTCTCTCTGCTTCCTATTTCATTTTTAATGAGGTATCTGTGGAGCTATTTATCTAGTTGCTACTGGTAGACTGCAAATGCTGTTCTGTCTCTGTCTGAATTACAATGGTCTTACTGACTGTCTCAATCTAAATTATGATGGTATCATGGACAATGCTTCGTGGTAGCTTGTCTAAATTCTTAAAATTCTACTTGAGATAGGAAAGCATTCTACACATTGACTAAATGCATTGCTAACAGCTCACAGTTTATTACAGATGAAAACAGATCCATACCTTTCTGTCCAACACGTACGTGCTCATTTTCAAAGAACTCTAGAAAATAAATAAAAAAGAATGCCAAAAGATAAAGAAATAAATAAGATACTCCAGCTGGAAATGTATTTTATACTTTTACTGCTCACCGTTACATTAGAATCATAGGATTGGAAAGGACCTTCAAGATCACCCAGTTCCAACCCCCCTGCCATGGGCAGGGACACCTCTCCCTAGAGCAGGTTGCTCAAAGCCCCATCCAGCCTGGCCTTAAACACTTCCAGGGATGGGGCATCAACAACTTCCCTGTTCCAGTGCCTCACCACCCTCACATTCCATGAGTATTTACTGCCAATGTCACTAAAAATTAACCTGCATCAACATCAATGTTTAAAAACTAAGCAAAAACTAAGAAGAAATAATTCTACAGGATTTTTTACTGTCTGAAGGGCACAAACACCAAAGCAGCACCTAGACATTCAACCAGGTAAGTTGCCATTTAAAAAGAAAAAGGAAATTTTCAAAAGGAAAGACCATTTTAAAACCTGTTCCAACAGGAATAAATGCATCTATGGAAAAGCAAGGCAAACTGTGCGCTACTTAAGATGATGAGTGTTAATATATGGATATTGTCTGTAACCTTTCCTTAAAAACAGTTATTTACAAGATGTTTGTATATATGCCTTTTTGTTAGTTGGCTTAACATTTATTGGTATTTTCTGTGGTTTTGGAGAAAAGCACTTTTGTTCTCTAGATCCTGAAATCTTCAAAGACATTGAAATGAATATATTTGCAACTTAAGGTGATGATTTTAAATCTTCTCCAAATTCGACCCTTCCTATTTGCAATGTGTTCCACTACCAGCTGCATTTTACTAAGAAAATCACTACAATCATAGTCACAGAACAGATATTTATGGTTTATTATGGAAAACATACACGAATTACTTGATAATCGCAAAGTATTTGACTCATCAGAGTATTTAAATATTTAAATGACTGAAGCAGAGCATGAGCTCACCAGGAGGCACGTGTGCTGAATCATCGATACCCAACTGGCCTATATTTAAGCCCAGTTCACTGAAGTCTTCTTTCTGCAAAGAAACAAATCCATAAACCAGTAATTAACAATGTTTAATTCTCTAAATGACTAGAGATATCTTCCGAAAGGCTTAATGCAGATCTTTCTAAACCCAAAGTCATTCTTTTAAGTGTATATATACAAAATATAAGCTTAGGTTTCTCAAGAGAAGAATCTCACATGAAGAATTCTTTCTCCAGTTTTAGTTCTAGGCCCCAGTCTTCATCTCAACTATAAGCTACACCTCCATGTAATTCATTCTTTTGTGAATGAAAGATCAGGTCAGGAATTTGTAATTCCCAGCTCTTTTCCAACCCAGGTGGAAGCTTTTCTACTCACATCAGTGAAGCAATAAGAAGAGCTCCCCTATTTTCTAACTATAATAGTAGTACCCAAACATCTCCTTTCATTTACAATCTGACAATTAAGGGATTTAAAGTTACTTTGAGAAGAAGAGCAGAAGTGAACTGATTGCCAGCTGCTGATCTCATACAGCATCAAATAAAACTGTAGAATTAAGATAAACTACATATTTAAAGTTCCTTGTACAGAAAAAAAAGTGAATAACATGTACAGAAGTATGTTTTTGGCACAAAACCTGTGTGACATAAAATGAAAACTTCTCTGCTGGCAGATAGTTTATTGTTTATGTTTTGGTTTTCATTAATACTAATATTCTGCCTTATTGTTTAGAATCTCATTCATTAGCAAGGCAAAACAATTCTTAGAGAAACCTCTTGTAAGAGGTAACACACTTACCAATTCCGGAATATCTTTAACTTTTAGAGGCACCTGAATTAGCCCCAGATGGTTCCTGAAACTTGGTTGCTCTCCATTTTCATAATTTGGATTTCGAAGATTCATCAGTACCTTAAAAACAGAAGTTCTGTCACTCCTTGTGTATATTCAGAGATTTACATTCAGAATTCTTCTAAATATCATCAGTATTACAAATAGTACCTTTGGCATCAAACCATTCCCTGCAACTATCATATGCATCAGCCCAAATTAGCACTTTTTTATCTCAACATTTTCAAAATCAAAAAGGAGACAAATTCAGACTTCAGAGTGCTACATCATTTCCTACTGAAATAATTTCTTTCTAAATAACAACACACCACAATATCTTATGAAAAAAAGAAAAAAGAAAAAAGAAAAAAATTGAAAACCTAAAGTAAGAATGAAATGTAAGGGACAAGGAATCATAACATCAAGTGACTGTGATCTATAAAGGGATTTACACTCTTACATACTGCTATTCCATGGGTATATATTTTGATATTATAAGGTTGAGTTGGCAAGGATTCTTTCTGAGATGAGTTTCCAGCTCTTATGAAATTATTCCACAACATCCTACCTCTACAATTCTCAGTCTTGTAAGTATTCNTTGGAACTTGATGATCTTGAAGGTCCCTTCCAACTCTGACCATTCTATGATTCTATGATTCATATAACCTTACTCTCAGCCTTGTAAATTAAAAGATTAATGTAAGAAACCTCAAGCTCTGAAAAAAAAAAAAAACATAAAAGAAAAAGAAGAGTGACCACAAGGTTCACTGGATAAAACTAAAATGAAGACAGATTTGTTTACAGATTAAAGATTAAATAGAAAACATGGCATGATGGAAAACAGAATAAATAAGAAATGTCCAATATTATTATCACTAACTGAACATGAGATGCTCTTTAGAAGTGTAATAAAATGGATAAGGAATTCATCATTGGATTCAGAAATGCATTCACAAGCCATAACTATGAAACAACTCACACTGAACTCAAATACTATAAATCTCCTTTACCACTACAAAAGACATTCCTCTAAAATTGCCACTGAATCACACTGAAATATTAACACACAATGATAATTCAGCATTAGACTTCTAAGTTTTATCCCATAAATTAGGAGGCAATCTCAACTCTGTAACCCTACACTGTTGTCACGTTCCAGATGATTTGTTTCCTTCGTAACTCACAGAATATGCAAATGCTGACTTTATAAATTTTAATTTCAACCACATTTTAATCCAAAATCTCCTACTGTGTCACCATTAAGTTCGCTGTCACCAACAATGTTTATTGTCCATGTCTTCTCTAGGCACAGCTGGCAAAGCAAGTTCCATTTTACTAAGTTGTTCTGTGCTTGAACCATATAAATACTGTAATTTCTAATTTCAAAGATTCAGCAATCACCACTTTTTTTTATGGTTTGGTTTGATTCAGGACAAAAGCCCCCAAATTCCACTCAATTCTGTTTCATGTTTGATTTTTCACAGCCTTCATCCGATTTCAACTGCAGACAGTTCTACAACGGGCCCACCAGTCTATCAGCTTCATATATTGCAATTTAGAATGTAAAATGATTTATTAAATCAGGTGAAAAATTGCTCTCAGAGGAAAAAAAACTAGCTTCAACGCTAGCTGTTGTTGGGAGAAAGAAGTTTATCACAAGTACAATTTAAAATTGCAGTGAAAAAATAATAATAAATAAACCATAGCATTTTGTTGTGTAAACCGAACATGGAGTTGTAAAAACCAGGCCAAATTTCACCTGCTGTAAAGGACAAATTGTTTGAAACACATTCATTTTTCCCACTTCACATAAAAGACTGTCAGGGATGCAAGTCAATGATTTGAGTCACTGTTTCATAAACTCTTACCTCAAGAAAATCCTTAGGTGCATAAACAGGCCGGAAGAGACTTAGATCTGAAATAAGATTTCAATGGTGCTACGTTAAAACCAAGTGATGAAAAAATCATGCAGTTTTCCCCTACCTGTAACAAAATCTAGCAATTGCATTAATATATTAAAGATTTAAATAACTTTATCACAGCTGTCATAGAATCATAGAATGGTCAGAGTTGGAAGGGACCTTCAAGATCACCAAGTTCCAACCCCCCTGCCATGGGCAGGGACACCTCTCCCTAGAGCAGGTTGCTCCAAGCCCCATCCAGCCTGGCCTTAAACACTTCCAGGGATGGGGCATCAACAACTTCCCTGGGCAACCTGTTCCAGTGCCTCACCACCCTNCTCATGGTGAGCTTCTCATCCAGGAGCACTCCCAAGTCCTTCTCCTCAGGGCTGCTCTCCAGCCATTCTCTGCCCAACCTGTATTTGTGCCTGGGATTGCCAACTCCCAGGTATCATAGCTACAACAACCATATATTCTCCAATATTATGCTACTATTAGTGCCTTAGCTTTGTAAATCCCAAGTAAGTGAACAGTAGATACGGGAAGCTGTTTTACTTATTTCATTTAAGTCTTTAAATTGAATCATTCTCAGACATGGTAGAGATCTGGTATTCAAAAGAGAGGGGCTTATTTTACATCATAGACTGCTGAATTAAATGTACTGCTGTGATATAACTAATAGGGACTAATCATAAACAATCTGTGTAGAGTATCTGGCATGGTAGAGGCGGTGCTGTGATAGAAACTAGAACCTTTGCAAAAATCATTGCTTTCAAGGAACTTAGAAATGCACAAACAAAGCTTTGCTCTCCCAAAGACAACATGGTGTTATTATCTTTTGTTACTAAAATGTCTCAGTTTAATTATCCACAGTTCTGAATATTTTCTCTCAGCCTGAGCTCACCCTAAAGAGGCCTAGCTCCTCTTAGCATTGGAACGAGGAGTATTACACCACAACCTCTCAGTAATGATTCAAAGTCAGTACAGTAACTTGAAACTAAGTAATAATGAAATTAATATTTATTTACACAAAATGACACATTACTGGTGAGAAAAAGGATTGACAACACTATGTTGAAGTGATTATATTAATCTTTGACTGAAAAATAAGATGTATATACTATTTTTCTATCTACAAAAGCGTAATGCTCATAAATTTCGCTAACCTTACCTGGCTCATCAGTTCCCATTTCATTCCACTTATTAAGCAGCTCCTTCTGTTCATTTACAGGCCTCTGAAAGGCAGAAGAAAGTAACCCTTTTTAACAGAATGAGTGAAAACAAGCCTATTTCAAATATTTAAGTTAATATAACACTTCAAAAAATAGATTGCACTAGCAACACAAACTTATTTTGCTTACAAATTATCCCCAGCCTGAAGGTAAGTTCTACTGTAGAAATCCAAGTTCCAGTTCAAGGGAAAAAAAGAGTTTAATGTGTTTACTAGTGAATTTTGGGCCATTGAGTGGTCAGTTTTGTATCACTGAAGATTTACTGCTCCCTCCATAGAGCTGTTGGGCTTTGTCATCAAATTCCTGTCCCTGGCACAGTCACAAAAAGCAAACACAGCTGCATCCTTTATCTCATATGATAAGCCCTAGATGTTCTGCTGCCTATCGAAGATACACAACAGGAGAAAGACAGAACAAAACATTCTCACTTTATTCCCCAATTCCATGATCTTTAACATTAAAGCCCCTAAATTAACAAGAAAAAACCCCACCAATCCAAAATTAGCAATGTACCAGTATCTCTTTTCCCCTGAAGCACCAGTTCAACCAAACCTTTTTCCAGCTCACAAAGTAGTTCCGTATCATGCACAGATTATGCAGCTGGAAGTTAAACAGCTGTGTCTACACACAAAAATGCTCTCTCTTAAGAGCAATGAACATAACAATTAGCCTTCCAACATCCTGCTCCCTCCAGAGGCTAATTACTGCAACAGCAAAGAGGAAGATCTACCTATAGACTTCATCTTCTCCCAAGCTGAGCTGACGTATACACTACCATTATCCCTGAAAATTACTGTGTATTAAAATTATTTTGGATGTGTAAAATGAACATAGAATGATAGAATCATAGAACGGTTAGAGTTGGAAGGGACCTTCAAGATCACCAAGTTCCAACCCCCCTGCCATGGGCAGGGACACCTCTCCCTAGAGCAGGTTGCTCCAAGCCCCATCCAACCTGGCCTTAAACACTTCCAGGGATGGGGCATCAACAACTTCCCTGGGCAACCTGTTCCAGTGCCTCACCACCCTCACAGCAAAGAACTTCTTCCTAATATCTCATCTAAATCTCCCCTCTTCCAATTTAAAACCATTACCCCTCGTCCTGTCACCAGACTTCCTGACAAAGAGTCCCTCCCCAGCTCTCCTGTAGTTCCCTTCAGATACTTGTAACACCACATTACAAGTCTGCAAGATGAGGTTTGATTTCCAAAAACTGACAGTTTTGCAACAAGAAGTTAGTATTACCTTCTGTGCCAGTGGGATATTGAGTTCTGTGCACATGCTGTTCAGACTTTTTAGAATTCGCTTCTCCCAGCTTCCCTAAAACACACAAAAAATTAAGTTATGTGGTATTTCTTTTTCCTCCAATTGCACTTATCATGTAATAACAAACAGCTTTTTAAAGTCATCTATAAGAAAGGACAGCAAGAGTCACTGACTGACAACATTCTGGGAATATTTGCATGCTTGTTTAAATGGAAACAATAGAATGAACAGATTTTACCGTTTGCATGAAAACAAAGAACCAGAAAAATGAGGTGTTGACATTCCAGATCTCCAAAAAAGCATGTATTCCACAATTACTGATTTTTGGCATATGCCTAATGATCAAGTCTTCATATATATCAATACTCAGGATATTTTTCAGATGATTACACGAGGGGCAATCAACTCTGGATGGAGAACGCCTTCTCTGCTTCATGACCTGAAAAGAGCTCAAGTCTTTCTCCACAAACAGTATCTTAGATGTTCTCAGAAGTTAAAAAAAAGTTAGAAATATGGTATTCTGTAATGCTCAAATAGTTCTCCTGAAATCCATGGGAAATAGTTCCCTGAATAAAGGAAAAACCAGAAGAAGACAATACCTCAGTGGACTGCTTAAAGAGCAATCGGATTCTTCCGACCACTGAGTTAGATTCAAACATCCCATATGCTGCCTAATCCGTGGATAATTCCTGGGAAGTTAATGCCAATTAGTACTGACTTCCTTGTCAAGTGACTTTGGGTTTTGCTTCCGTGATCACAGCAGCACTGCTGGGTTTTATATCTAATTTAGTTTTCGATGGATGATGAGTCAGGCCTCCATCACACAAATGCAAAGACTCCTCTTAATGTCATTTAGCTCTATTTATTATTCGTAATTTGCTCTAGACACAAATTCTACAGCAGTTAGTTGCTGTCTAACCACGTTCCTCAAACTTCAATCTCTGTCTGACAAAGGCTGCAGTTTATTAGACAGGAAGCAAACGAAGGGAAGGGCAGATGTTCAAATGTTCTGTTAAAAAGTAAAAATTACATCTTGTCTAGAACTGTCGCATTCTACCTTCCATGTACAAGATCCTCTCAGGACTTTTGCCATCAAAAGAAAGAGCTCTCTTTCACCAGCAATTTCTTCTCACAATCAAGTCATCCCTTCACCTTCTCTTGCATAAACGAAACAGATTTGAGTTCTGACTGTGAGGAAAGTTTTCCAAATTGTAGTATTTTTGACAATATTTTTTAATTACTGGTTCAAAGTTCATTCCAAAAACTGATCTCAAAGTAAGAAGGTCTTCAGACATTATCACTCTTCTTCCCAGAATTCTGAGGCAGAGCAAAATTAATTAAGATAGAAAAGGATAAAGAAAATGTCAACAAGCTCCTAACAATGGCAACAGCATCCCAGCAGTGCCTATGCATAAGAAAAAATCAAATGTAATGTATATGGAAAACATTTTTCTACTCAGATAAATTTTGTTGATAGTTTCAAATTATTCTTTGCCGATTTCTGTGATGCTAAAAGACAAATAACGTGAAAAAAAGTAATAATCCACCTACAAATAAAACAAAACCAGTCTTCTACCTCCAAAACATAAATTAGATTTGCAAAACTTCATGGAAGTAAACTAGTGAACTGGTTTTCACTTTCAGCTCACTCCCAAAAGGTACTAGCAACCTGTACGTTTGTATTTTAACTATTTCCAAATATTTTGAACAACCAAAATCATGGAGAGTTTGACTTTGTAAGCTTTTTACATTATTTGTTGCTCTTTATTCCAAAAAGGTAATAAAATAAAACCTAGCTGTGATTCAACTGATCTGATCATGATTATTTTCTTACAGACCTATTGCCAACAGTGATAAATGTGTGTGAACTTGAGAATCAAATGCTCACACGTATCCCAGTGGTTTTAGAAAATATGTTAATTCCCCTGAGTGTGCATTAATTACTATTTGACAACTATCACCATTTATTAATATTTCTCTATGAAAAGCATTCATGTGTCTTTACTGAAAAGCTGTATTTCCAGCAAGGATTTGAAAGAGGATCTACTGGTTTTGGCTGGGATGCAGTTAGTTTTCTTCTGTGTTTTGAAGCAGGCTGGGGATGCACAAGAAGTTGGGAGGGGACAGAGTTGGGACAGTGACCCCAACCAAGCAAAGGGATATTCCACATGTCCATATAACATCATGGTCTAAATAAAAAACTGCAGAGAAACAAGGAGGAACAGGGGATGTGAAAATTATATACGCTTTTATAAAACAATAACCAATGAACAAACATGCACATAGATACACCTCTGTGGTTTTCATATCAGTAAACTGATAAAGAGTGATTATTTCCAGGCAGCAAATTGTGGCATTACCTTTCACACCACAGAAAAAAAGAAATGGTTTAATACAATCTTTGTCCCCAGATGCTAAAGACAGAAAGCCAGGGCGGCTGGATAAGACTTACTGGAATATAAGCAACAATATGATTGAAAAAGTAACACAATTTGTTGAATACCTTGAAGAAGAACACTGCAATATATTTCTAGGCACGGCTGATTTAAATACAATTTTATCCTTACCTCAGATATTTTGGTTAGATCATATTCTTGAAGGTTTGGAGGTTTTTTTAAACATTTTTATGTGGATTTTTTAAAATTTATTTCAAAGGGCATACACTGGTGAAAAAATAAAACCAATGAAGCAAAAATAGGGGTTTTTCTGACACCAAAAATCCTTATTTAATCTTTTATAGGCCAGTTTATTCTCCTTCAATATGCCTTAAGCTCCTTAGATCCATACTTATCTTCCTTTCACACTTCTCAGTACTAAATATATCTCTTCTTTCTGAAGAACTCACTCTCTCTGCAGCCCCTTGACTTTCATTGCAAAACTGTCTGTCTGTCTCTCTTCAAAACAGTATTTTTGAAACCCAAAGTGAAATGACCTGTAACTACGCTTTTTCCCCAACACAATTCTCCTCCTTGACATCTTTCACATTGTCTCTACTCTCCAATATTCACTTACCTGTCACTATATTCTACTTGTTTTCATGTCTGGGGCACTAATTGAGCATATTTTGTAGGTATGTAAAATGTCACATATAAAACATTATAATTAACATCAATGCAACAACAGATTAGTGTTTTTCCTAAAGTATAAAGCCTAAAAATTGTACAATAAAGTTCTACAGAATAAATCTCAAAGGGTCTCATCAAAGATCTGATATGAACAGTAAAATTATTAAGAACCAACCTGGGCTTTCCTCATATAAGCTAACGGTTCTTTCATGTGCTCAGGCGGTGCTGCAGGATGACAGGGCGAAGGAAACCTGAAAGAAAGTAGAGTATATTTTAAATGTTCAGATTTTTATTTTGCTTAATCAATCCTGTAGCTGCAAGCCTAGACATAACTTCTTTGATGACAGCACTTGTAAAAATACTGCGTACGTTGATCAAAACAAACAATAAACATTATTTAGAATCACAGAATCATAGAATGGTCAGAGTTGGAAGGGACCTTCAAGATCATCAAGTTCCAACCCCCCTAGAGCAGGTTGCTCACAGCCCCATCCAGCCTGGCCTTAAACACTTCCAGGGATGAGGAGTGTTTAAGTTTTTAGAAGTATTTCTTCATTTCAACATGAGTTCTTCTTAATATTAAAAATAATACTTCCTGGCTGAGGAAGGATCTGATCAAGGCCAATAAATACTTAAAGGGTGTCAGTCAGAAGGAAGGGGCCAGTCTTTATTCAGTGGTGCCCAGTGATGGGACAGGAGGTAAAGGGCACAAACTTGAATATAAGAAGTTCCATCTAAACACGAGGAAGAACTTCTTCACTTGGAGGGTGACAGAGCCCTGGAAGAGGCTGCCCAGAGAAGTGGTGGAGTCTCCGTCCCTAGAGACATTCCAAACCCACCTGGACATGTTCCTGTGGGACCTGGGTGGACCTGCTCTGGCAGGGGGTTGGACTAGATGATCTCCAGAGGTCCCTTCCAACCCCTACGATTCTGTGATTCTGTGATTTCAGCCACGCTGTTTCTTAGCTTTTCCACAATGCTCATGAAATCATGGTGTTCTCAGTTAACTTCAATTTTCCAGGGCTAATTTCATTATTGTTTGTAGTTTATTTCAGCGAACTCAAAGAAAGTATAAACATTAATCCAAAAGATATTTTTGTTATTAAATTCACCTTTCCACTTCACCAGAATGTAAAGGCAACTCATGCTTCCCAGAAGTCTAATCTTAAATGCCCTAAACAATAATACAAAGGGAATTTCACAAATTTCAGTGTTTATGACCATCTCCCAACCATGATGAGCACTGATTTGTTAAGTCTAGAGATCTAATACCTCAAAGATTTTTTTAATAATTAATACAACGAATACATGCAATGCTGACATAAATATTATGCTGGAAATTATTAAATTCCATTTACAGTAGCTACCTGAACTACAGAAGAATTATATTATGACTGTTGGCACCTTCGGAAGTAAAACAACAAAGAAATTATTAAAGTAACTACAGAATTTGACCCCTACGATTTCACTCATTCTTTAAAATGTACCTGGATCCAGTATTTTCACCAGGATGCAAAAGAAATAATGGCAGTTCAGAAACAGAAACGAAGCAGGCGCCCTTGTTATGACAGATACTGCAGACTATATATCACACACCTATATATACAAAGGAATCAAAAGTAAAGCATGAAAGTAGAACTTCATAAATAAAAATACTAAATAAACTCACACGTTGAGTTCACTATAAACAGCATTCTGAAGCTTCTTTTCCCAACCTGTGAAAATAAAACAAATATCCAGAAGATAAGGGTAGCGGAACAGAAATCAGAAGTTGCTGCAGAGTCATTTCTGTCCTATCAGAAATGAAGAGACGAAGTAACCTTAACCTAATTAAGACAGGAAAAACTCCAAGTTGAGGTCTGTAAAAATGGAAAAAATATGATCTTTATGTCCTTTATTTCCATTTAGTGTTTAAATAAATACAATGGAGTTTTGCTAATTTTTCATAATTATGTACTATTTTTTTCAAAACCATCATATTATTGAAATAGCTATAAATATTAGTGTTCAAAATAGCTATAAATATTACTGTTTCTGGTGATTATAAATCTTGTATCACTCACCATCAAATCTTCACACGACAAAGTTACACAGTTTTAAAACTCCCAACGGAATCTAGAAACTTAACTAAGGGTAAAATTTTTGAGAATATCTCCATGAATGTCAATTTCCATTTTCAGAAGCAACTGAACTCCTGTTCCAGTGAGAACTTTCACAACAATTACCAGGATCTTATAAAACGATAAAATCACTTTGTGGTATATTAAATACATTCTTAGCACAGTATGTTTTTCAAAACACTGCTGGACCCCAAGAACTTGACGACACCAAGCTCGGTGGCGCAGCTGACACGCTGGAGGGAAGGGATGCCATCCAGAGG
>VXBW01007298.1:345350-381796 GCA_013400375.1 Thinocorus orbignyianus | reverse complement strand
AGGCCAGGTTGGATGGGGCTTGGAGCAACCTGCTCTAGGGAGAGGTGTCCCTGCCCAGGGCAGGGAGGTTGGAACTCCATGATCTCTAAGGTCCCTTCCAACTCTAACCATTCTATGATTCTATGAACTTATTCCCTTTTAATATTCTCTATTTTAATAACCACTGAATATCCGTTTCTGGCTACTGTCAGTGACAAGATACCACCCCACACAAACGACTGTTTCATCATGCATGTCACATACTTCCTTACATGGATATGTACTATTCACAAATTGATTAAGGCAGCATTACAAACCTGAGGTCTTCAGAAAATCCCTAATATCTTCTTTTAGTGATTCCAATTTAATTTCAGGTTTGTGTAGGTACACCTAATTAAAAAAAAAAAGTTATGAATAAATAAATAAGCATCAAGCAAGCACTAAAAATAAAGTAAACTGTGTATTTCATGTTATGAAATAAGAAACATACATGCTTAAGGTTACACACAAAGCAAACTGCTTCCTACTGAACTGAGAAAATGATCTCAAAGGTCCCTTCCAACCTGGACAATTCTACAATGACTCTATAACAATGGTAATTGTAGCCAAAAAACTCAGCCGACTTTCTCCTCACTCGATGTCTTTGCTTTTACTAGAAAAGTGCTAAAAGTTTTCTGTGGGGAATGAGAGAGAAGGGAGTATCCAGTGATACCTACACTTAATAGTCTGAGTAAGCACCCCACACACTCAGCACAAATTCTAGAATCTATTCATTAAAGGACTGGTCATAAGACACACTAGTAATGAACTTTCTAGTTGAGCCACTCACTACATAAAATAATCAAACAGAAATTGTTCTGTAACTTCTCACAGTTCCCCTCTATCCAGGTAAGAAATGCCATTTTCAAACTTGTGGACCAAAATAGCCTTGAGGAGTATTTTAGGAAGGATTCCTTCTCAATCAACTTTGGTGGGAAGTCTTATGTCCATTTTGGACTGATGTACATCAGACTGAGTTTAATTTTTTCCTGCTGCAAGGCAGTGGTTTTGTACCTCTCTTGTATGAACTTTAAATAAAGTACCATGGGTCAAACGGGACAGAGTGTGCCTTCCTGTTCCTTAGAAGTTTTCACACACGCTTTTGTAAATGTTCAACTTTGTCCCCTGGGTTAAATATGACCAATTTTAACGTCAAGGTCCACGCAGTGTTTACCTGTGGGGCGAGTACACAAACTTCAATTATCTTTTTCAGACATGCGAAAGTCCCACGTAAATACAACTCCTTGAGAGATGAAGAACTAACAAGGCAAATCTTACTAAAAGGTGGGTTTGCTGTCTTGACACTGTAAAGACTGTAAGAACTGACAAAATGGGAGAATCTTATTTTAATTCTGTGCTGTTCATGCATCTGTAAAATTCAGGAGCTCTTGGCTCATTAATGAAAGCACGACACTTACACTGACAACCTTCTCTTTTGTGTGGTTTCCCAGAAATTCTGGAAATCAATACGGCATATTGCATTAGAGGGGATAAAGGTGTTCAGTTCACACAGATGATTCCCTGGTTTCCCTGTCAGCCCCAAAGATACAACAGAGGACGTTCATGATTCTCTTGTGTGCAGCTGGGCGGCAGTGGAAAGGGAAGCAGGGCAGCAATTTGGGGAAAACCTTCTCCAAGGATTACGTTAGTGCATCAATCTCCATGAGTCACCTTCACCTCTCCAGGTCCGTTTATTCAGCCAAGCTCTATTTCACTATTCCTAGCCTTGCTGCAGCAAATATATTCTTGTGCTAATCTTAAATTTATCAGGGCATTCTTGTCATTTCAGGATGCAATTGCCAAAACCTCCTCCCATCTCCACTTTCCGTTCTGTTTACTCCCAGATTACAATGGCTGGATTCCCACAGAGCTCCAGAAACCATCACTGTTAAGGAATCACAGCATGCTGGGCAGCTCATCAGTTCTCAAATCCATTTACAATGGGATATGCACCTGTTGAAAGTGGTCCAGCTGAGGGCCATGAAGATGCTCAGAGGGATGGAGCACCTCTCTTATTCAGACAGGCTGAGGGAGCTGGGGCTGTTCAGCCTGGAGAAGAGAAGTCTCCAGAAAGACCTAGCAGCCTTCCAGTATCTGAAGGGAGTCAACATGAGAGAAGAGCTGGAGAGAGACACTTTGACAGAGTGGAGAGATAAGACAAGGGGTGATGGTTTTAAATTGAAAAGGGGAGATTTAGATGAGATATTAGGAAGAAATTTTTTGCTGTGAAGATGGTGAGATACTGGAACAGGTTGCCCAGAGAAGCTGTGACTGCCCCATCCCTGGAGGTGTTCAAGGCCAGGATGGATGGGGCTTGGAGCAACCTGCTCTGGCGGGAGGTGTCCCTGCCCACGTGTTGTGGTTTAGCCTCAGCGGCAACAAAAGCGCCACGGGGCAGCCCGTTGGCTCTGCCGCCCCCCAGCGGTGGGGAGAGGATGAGAAAGAACAGGTTGAGATAAAAACTGTTCACCAGAACAACAGGTATTGCAGGGAAACAGTAACACTGATGGAGGATACAAACACGAGTACAATACCGACTGCAGCCCGCACCGCCCTGACCGCCACTGAGGCGCACCCCGGCGCCTCCCGTCCATATATACGCCTACGCCGTGATGTCACCATGCCCACTTCCGGTTGTGGCCCCTCCCCTTCCCAGCTAGCTCCCTGCTGCCCATGGGGTGGAATAGCTGTGCCGGATAGAGACAGGGGAGAATCAACCCCTTCCCTGCTGGAAACCAGGACACCATGGAAGGGGGGTTGGAGCTGGATGGTCTTTAAAGTCCCTTCCAACCCAAACCATTCTATGATTCTAAATGAGAAATGAGATACCCGAAAGGGAACAATCCAGCAGCCAATTCTAACACAGAAGACAACATATCTGAGCTCTGTACAATACAGCTAAAGAAGAAAATACTCATTTTGGTAGGTAAAAGGAAATCTCTTATTTCTTTGTTGCAAAAAAAAAAAAAAAAAACAAACATACAGGCATTTTGGTAGGGTTTGTCATAATCTCTTTCATACAATGTACTGCCTAAGTACTTTTTGCATTTTATACCACTGATTTTTTGATAAAATGAAAAACAACATTGACAAAATCTTCTTTATATAAAAAGCATTACTACAGTATACACTGATAAAAATGCCTGGCTTTGGTATATTGGGAAAAACACAACTTGATGAAATTTGTACTGATGAACTGCGTTAATTTCCTGCACAATCAAAATGCAGCATGGGCTCAGGTACAACTACAGGCTCTCCAACTTTGATACTCATTCATCAAGTTGTGTGTATCTTCCTTCTTTTAAAAAGAAACCTGGTACTATTAGGGAAGTATCACAAGCTGGGTGAAGGACAGCAAGTAGCGTAAGGGAACAACCTGCGAAGGCAAAGAGTGACAGCCAGACTTCAGAAGATGGAGAAAGGAGACAGGGATGAACACAGAATAATTCACCAAGCAATAATAAATGATTTTCAATAAAAGTTAATGCCTTGTTGACAACTGGCCGTCTGCCTATCCTTATGGATAGAGCAAGAGTGTTCAGGAGTTCATTGTCCATGTTCATCTACACTCTGGGTCAGCTTCTTGCAAACCAAGACGCAACCTTAGACATCCTTTCATAAAACAAGCTGTTGTTGCAGCATTTGTGGGCACCTTCTTGACCCTCAGCTATACAGAAGAGAAAGGTCAGGTTTGGGAATTCCAAAATTTTTGCCAAACCTCCTGAAAGGTGGCTGAGATACCACCAGCAATCCTTTGTGTTTATGTTCCACACACATCTCCTTTGCCTTTGAATCTGGTAAGGTCTCCTGCTGAGATCAAGGCAGTCACCATCATAAGTGACGTTCTAAATGTGTTACACTTTCTGCACTTGGATGCCAAGATGGAAGAAAAGTTGTAGAAGAAAAGATGTTGTAGATGCTCTCTACAACTACCTGAAAGGAGGGTGTAGCCAGGGGCAGTTGGTCTCTTCTTCCAAGTAACAGGTGGCAGGACAAGATTCTCAAGGTCTCAAGTTGCACCAGGGGAGGTTCAGATTGGATATCAGGAAAAGTTTCTACACTGAAAGGTTTATTAAGAATTGGAATGGGCAGCCCAGGGAAGCGACGGAGCCACCATCCCTGGAGGTATTTAAAAGACAGGCTGATCTAGTGCTCAGTGACATGGTTTAGTGATGGCTTTTGTCAGTAATGGTTGGACTAGATGATCTGATAGGTCCCTTCCAACCCAAGAAATTATATGGTTCTATGAAAACCCAGACACTCAACACCAATCTGGCTGAAAGCAAGCAGAAGGACAGCATGGTCAAAAGGTGGGAAAAGCTAGTGGGCATAGTAAATTGATTTGTAGAGACAAATCTATTTGCAAATTAGCACCTAAATCTGAAACTGGCATTCAGTCATCCTGACGGCAGCAGCACTGACCATGCGTGAGGGCAGAGGAACCATCAAGACACAGCACTCAAAGAAGTACAGGAAGACAGCCAAGAGGACCAGGAACACACTACAAGGAGGAGGCCTGGCGGAACAAAGTGTTCCAGTAGAACTCCTGTGTTGAACTATTTCTTTTCTCAACAAGAATAAACAGTGGAGAGAAGTGATCCAGCTCTGCTGAAATGTAGAACTGCCATCAGGTGAACATGTATTTTCATTCTGCCGCAAACAGTTCTGCAAATACCTTTACACAATCTAAATATTTTTACAGGCTCTCCACCATCATTTCTCTTCAAAGCCTTTTTGGTTTGGACAGGAATGTACACTCTCCGAGCATTTATTACTGTTCATTATGATTTTGCACAAGTGCACAATGCTTTTAGCTTTTATTGCTATTATTTTCCAAATTACGATAAAGGACCAAATATAATCCAACTTTCAGAGAAGTAAATTCAACGAAAGCTAATAAACCTTTACTTATTCACCTTTTCTTACATGCTCCAATCTGCCATAACTAGATTTTATCAGCATTAGGCCAACTTGTTAAAAACCACTTCAAGTACGACCACCACAACTTCAACATAAACACTCTCTAAACATTTTAAATCCTACAAAATTTAAAGCAGCGACTTTGGTTTTGGCTTCTACGCTTCTGTAACAAAGAGGAATCATCCTGAGCGTAACTAAATACATTTCAGTAAGCATAAAACCCTGATTACATTGACAATTTTCCAACTCTTCTACATTTCTACAGTAATTATGCTAAGGTAAAAAAGTCTTGTGAACTTTCTTATACAAGTGAAAATAACCCAGCAGCTGAAACAGAGCTTCAATTAGCCTCATGCAGGAATAAACAGCTTCAAACATTACATTCTCCCACAAGATGTGCAGGATACAATTAGAATAATTCTGCTGTTTAAACAAATTTTCTAGAGTTTTATTTGAATACAAAATGAGTGCTGCAAGTAAAACACACACACGCAAGGTAAAACATATCATCTACGTTACTAAAACAATAAATATCTGCACATCAGGCTTGCGTTGCTTCTGAGCTCCAGAATCTGCTCAACATCTTCACAACTGCATTTAATTGAAAATTCACTGTCCTGCAAATGTTGCTGCTGAACCATTAAAACCAAAGCACGAGCATTATCAGGAGGGGAGAGCAAGGCCTTCGTTAAACACAATGCACGAAAAGGAATCATTAATTACCTATGATGACTCATAAGCCCACATTTATTTGCTAAGTTTTATTTAATAAACGTTACATTTCACAGAAACATTTTCCTTTGTAATTTGATCTTAAGCAAGGATCAGTATCAATTTCTTTTTTCAACTGCTGGAGAAAAGTGTCAGGAAAATAAGATCCTCAAGTATCTTGCAAACCATTCACTCCACAGAAATTAGTCCAAGTATGTAAATTATTCTAATCAGCTGTACTCCCTTTAGAAGCACGCAGTCCTCAGCAAGCCTTGTGAATCCTCTCACCTCTCCCTTTGATTAGTATTTTCTTTAAAACTCTCTGGTAGTGCTCCCAGATCTGTTCAAAGACTGGCAACAGAGTTCTCTCCCCTGGACAATCATTCTGATGCTGACATATCCTACCACGTCGCATCTCCACAACTTGTTCATACCTTCAGGTATCCCCTCCAATATTTTTCTCTCCCCTAAACTTAACACTCATTTGTCACAGTGGGGTGGGATGGGGGGTCGGAGCTGATTCTTACACTCAAGTTACCACTTTTCTACAAATTCGGACTTTCTACAAGTTCCCTTTCAAGTTGTCCCACTACAAACATACTTACAAGAAACAAATCTAAGAATTCTACACAGAAAGCATCTGGAGGGATTCCTTGCACTGTGTTTTACATTCTTGTTCAATGTAAAACATAATTTACAAATTTTATCTTTCATTTTATTCATTTTCCTGTTTCCAAAAAGCTCCGTAGGAATAAAATACTGAAGCTTTTGTTTGTTTGGGTTTTGGGGTTTTTTTAACCTTTATTTGTTATTTGTCCCTGGCCACTACAGGTTCCAGGCAATTCAGAGTCAGACTGAGAGGGTATTTTTTGTCCTTTCCAGAGGTTTGGAGAGGACAAAACTTAAGATTAATCAATCTTAATTAATTATTAAAACCTATCTTCCTTCAAACATGATGAAAAACAAAGTTTCCGAATTGTCTGCAAATGCAAATATGTTTAAAAGGTAACACTTTTTTCATATCTCTGAACTGTTCCATTTTTAGTCAGTTCACTGACAACAATTTTTCCGAAACCAAAATTTTAGTGAGATTTCACAAAAAAAAAATAAAAATCTGTTTTCAAACTGCATTTGGTGATTGAATATGTCTACGTCTCAGTTTAGAAAAAAGAAAAAACGCCTCTAAGTTTCACCTTAAAAACATTTACATTTCAGAAAGGGTAGAGAAAAATGAAGACAAAAGCAAATAAATTTGGCTACAAACTCACACAGCAAAAGTTGTACCTGAGAAACTGAGAGATTTCTCCTCCAATACCCCAGTAACCCCAGCAGCAATTCCACCTGTTGAAAAGCTACTGCCTAATACTTTTGCTCTCAGTACCAGTTACTCTTTTCCTTTCAAACACTATCAAATATGCTCAGAAGATTTCCAAAACAAATGACAGGCACATTTACACTCTTCCCTGTATTAATCTATTTGTATTAACTACAGGCATATTACCAACATACCAAAATTCAACCTACAAAACCCAACTCATACGACTCTCCATCTCCTTCAGTCCCTTGGAGAAAAATGCAACTGATTATCTTGGTATCCCCAGAGTTAAAGCTGTGACAGCAAATCCTTTGGTGCCCAGGCCAAACTTATTTTGAAGGTATCAAGTCACTCAACACCTTTGTCACTAGCTGAGGGTCTCAGTGACGGTCGAGCAGAGCCGCTGCTGTGATCAGTTCATAACTGCAGGGCTACTCTAGTTTGTCACACAAATAATATCAGCCTAATAATAATATCGTGTTTTCCCCAAAATTCTATTAACTGGTGAAAGAAACTGTTTCTTGTTAGCTCTCCTTAATCTCTTCTTTTAATATCCATGAATCACAAAACAGATTTTTTGCTAGTACACTGTTTGTGAGACTACAAGACCCCTCAAAAATTGCAGGCAATATTATAACAGACCTTACCATGCATTCCAACTCTTGGCTTTTCAGAGACAGTAAATATTTCTGAGGAAGGACTATCAGCAATGTCAGTTTCTGCACTGACAGATAAAGAGGAATCTTTGTAAAGGTAAAATATAACTGTAGTGTAAATATCCAAACCAGTAAGTTTTATTCTGATCTACTGTCTCAAAAGATTTCTCAAAATACAGTACACATTCCACAAAATAGCTTAAAATCACCTAAAAGGGATCACCTGGAGATCAATCCTGCAACTATTCAGATGCTGATTGTTAACCAACAGACACAAAGAAATCCCATCACAAACCATCAATAAACTGGAGTTCAGGTGTGATGCACAGCAATAGCAAAGTTTGCATATTTGATACTGAAACTTCATAAATATCCCATGTAACGTGAGGGAAACCAAACATTAATTTAACACAGAGAGTGGCAATATTCAAAAAACAGCAGAATTCTGTACACATGCTAAGGGATAGACAAAGATAAGGAACCGACTGATAGGGCCTTTGTAAGTGCATAGTAAAGCAATAACATAACTATAAAAGCATTATAAATACAACAAGTTTATACTGTACATGAAAGAACATAATTGCAAGCAAGGTCAATAAAAAAAAAAAGAATTCAAGATCAAGGAGAACTTAGACATTTCTCTCAAACAGGGTATACATTTAGCCCTATTAATTAAAACTACAAGCTCCAAAAGATGACTCCTTACATTGAGAAATCCTCTAGTTGATGTACCTGAAAACCTTTCCAGTCTTTCAGAGTAAAGTTCAGCCTACACTGAACTATAGCTCTGAGTTAATCTTCTACTAAAAACTCTCCAAACAACTGCTCATCTTTCATCATGCTCACCCTTTAGCATTTCACATGACTGGAATAATCTTCTGATTTACAGATACACAGAGTTTCTTTCTTCTCCAAGACGTTTGTAAAAGAGCGTCTTGCAAAGCCATCACAAGAGATTTGGCTGTGGCCATTACGCTATGGTTTATTTGTTTTAGAGATCACCTTTATGTTTTGATTATGCAGAGTTTGTGCTTATATTGAGTAAATTTATACACTATACTGTCAGGGAGGAGGTATTTAGGCACTTAATTGCCCTTTCAGACATCAGCCACCAAGGAAGGGCACTGCTAAGGTCCTCAGAGTACAAAACAGCCATCCACCAGCAGCATTTAAACATCCCACCAAGTCCTGGGGACACCAAGCTTCCTCCTGCTTCAAAACAAACATGCCAAGGATGAAATGACTATGAAATCAGGTCCTCATGGGAGATGAATGAATGAATACACAGGTGAGCACACACAGGTTTTATTAAAATCAGTTGCAGGGTTGTTAAAGAGTTCTGTTCTGAAATCCCATCACTGCCTTTATTGAGGGCAAGGTCTCTCCACGCTTCAGGTCAGGCTATTTGGGATGCTGAATTCCCCAACACTTGGCAGAACTCAACATCAACACTCTTAAAATTCCACCCCTCTTCCAGTCACGCACATTTGCTTACTCACAGCTTTAAAAAGCAGTCAGTCAACAGGAATAAAGTAGACATACTTTTAAGAAAGCATTTGGAGACCTTATCAGCAAATTTAAGAATAAAACAAAGCAGAAAAGGCATGTAGGGATATCACTTGTTATGGGAAGATTTTAGGGGCATTCAGACAAAATCATGTTTCATTTAAAAAAACAGCAAAACTGAGATAACAAACAAAAACTAAAAAAAAACCTATAATAATCTGCACAATTTTAAGCACTGCATGAAAAAAAAAAAAGCCCCCAAACACCAAGATTCTATAAAACCCAACCCAAAGTACTTCAGTAGCACACAATAATCACCATAGTACCACTCCCCATGTTATTACTACAAAAAACTGACACAATCTTAATCTGAAACATCCTAAATGAGGTTCAGCTGAAATATGAAAATCTGTTTTCGAGTGCAGACAAGTTACTAAATAAATATTCTTAAAAAAAGAAACTGCTTTCCCTGCTAAAAAAAAAAAGAAAAAAGTACTTTCATGTGCGGTTTTCATTTATTTTCACTTCCCCTCACCAAATCCTCCTTTCCTCAGGGGCAGGAGGGTATTTAAATCTTTCCAAATTAAAGATTAACAGGCGCAGCGGTTCATTTTAGGAAGGATTTGAAGCGGGGAGATTTCCAAGGGGAGACGTTTCAGGTTCTCCGCGGAAATCCTTCGCTCCCAAAGGAAGAAATTACATATAAAGACTGCTTTAGAAACCTCCAGCCCCAACGAGGGAGAGGAGGGAAGGGAAAAGGAGGGGAGGCCCCAGACCCCCAGAGGAGGCCGCAGGGGCCGGGAACAAAGGGCCGGTGATGGGGGAGAGAGCAATGGAGGCGGGCCCGGCGGCGGGTCTCGGCTCACCCGGGCCTGTCGCTCCAGCTGGGTGTGCAGGCTGGAGCCCTTGAGCCGCTGGACGATCCGCGCTATGGTGAGGGAGAGCCCGCTGTCCGGGTCCAGCATGGCGAGGCCTCTTCCTCCTACCTCCTCCTCCTCCTCCTCCGCCCAGCGTTACCCAGGCAACGGCGGCAGCCGGGCCGGGTCCTCCGCGGAGGCCGCCGGCTGGAAAGCGGAGCCTCACTCAAAGGTTCCCCCCACCGGTGGGGACTTGAGGAGGTGTCCGAGACCGCCTGTCCACCCAAAAACGCCCTGCCCACCCAAAAACCCATTCCTACCCAGTCCAGGAGGGTCCACAAAGCCAGGGAGATGCCCCCTGGCTCTCCCAGGCTCTCACCTCAAGGTGGATAATGGTGGCCTAAAGCTGTGGTGAAACACCTCAGGTGCTGCCTCTCCTTCCTTAAATAAGCGCCTATAATCTGGTGTGGCTACGAAGGAGGTCGGAAATTGGCATCTGGAAAGCTCACCTCTGGGCCTTGGGCCTCTTGCCGACCATGCAGGCCGAGTGGCAGAGTTACCACAGGATAGCTTTGAAATGTTGCTAGAAGCTTGTTTTGGGAGGGTTTATGTGTATTCTCACCAGTAATGAGGGCTCTGTCCTTCAATTTATCAACCACATGCTGATGGAAAGAACACCTCATCCAGGGGGGCAAGTGTTGTGTCATTCTCCAGGAGGCACATTGAGCACAAAGACCTCTCACATTTTGAGAAATTTAGCCAACTTGGCAGGAGAGTGAAAAGTCATAGTGTCCTAAGCTGAACTACCTTCCTTATAATACCAAAAATCACGCCCATAGGTCAAGAAGACCCTTGCCCGGGTGAAGACCCTTCTCTTGATCATGCATGGGAGCTATAACTTGATGATGGTAGGGTACCACTCTGCTGCCACTCACAAGTCAGTCACCACCCACCAGGACAGGTGGGCTGGGGGCATTCCCAGTTTCAATAACAAGCTAAATAACCATAGAATGGTTTGGGTTGGAAGGGAACTTCAAGATCATTGAGTTCCAACCCCCCTGCCATGGGCAGGGACACCTCCTACCAGACCAGGTTGCTCCAAGCCCCATCCAACGTGGCCTTGAAGACCTCCAGGGCTGGGGCAGCCACTGCTTAAATGATATCTTATATCATCATTACACAAGGCTTAATTAACCTGCCCAGCTTTGCCTTGGGAAGGACCAAGTTTTCTCTTACAGACAGGTATCACACCTCAGCCGAGCTCCTGCCATCAAGAGCTCCAAGGCAGCATCTCCTTGAATTGCTTCTCAGCTAGAGCTGACAGGGAAAGGGCTTCAAACCTATTTCAGTGCTATCAGAAAGATTGGCTTAAAAACATCTTTAGCTACAGTTTAAGTGGCTTTACACTAGCAGGAGGTAGCAGGATTCCTATCATTAAAGCTTGAGAGACACCTTAAAAAGCTGTTTTTCAGGGTCTCAGCTGTCACGTCCAGGTGGTGTGAAGAACAAATGCAGCCCTGGGGCTCCTTTCTGTGTGCTTCTTGAGGACAGCAGTTGGCCTCTACTCAGGTGAAGTTTTATTGCACTCTGGAATATTTTCCCCCTGGGGTGTTAATTCAGGATCGGGACCAGGAGCTGACACAGCCTTCGTTTAAGCAGAGCAACGATGTGGCACTGTGTGCATCTTGTTAGGGGATGTAAACACAAGGAGCTTCAATCCACTTCATTCTGTCAGAAAAATCTGTTCCTCTGGGCATCAGTAACAGGACCATGAAATCAAATTCTCCCTTAAAAACCTGATTTACTAAGCTGAAGTACTAAATTTTGCAAATCCCAGAACAATTAATAAATAAGCTTAGAGGGTTCAAGGAGGTAACACAGAGAAGCTGATTGTTGACTAGGACAAGAGGAAATAGGCACAAACTTGAACATAGGAAGTTCCATCTAAACATGAGGAGAAACTTCTTTCCTTTGAGGGTGGCAGAGCCCTGGAAGAGGCTGCTCAGAGAGATGGTAGAGTCTTCTTCTCTGGAGATGATCAGAACCCACCTGGACATGTTCCTGTGCAACCTGCTGTGGGTGGACCTGCTTTGGCAGGGTGTTGGACTAGACGATCTCCAGAAGTCCTTTCCAACCCCAAAGCATTCTATGATTCTGTGACCTCCAAAGCCAAGCACTGATACCCGTTTTCAGCTCTGAGGATGGCTGTAGCTCTGCAAAGCAAAGAATGGTTTGAGATGCTGAAACGTCAGGTTGTAACTTTTTCACTGCTGTGAATGACACAGATGTGAGGAAATGAAGACAGGTGTCATCAGTTACCTTGCTAGAAAAAGCAACTGGATATATAATAGGTAAAAAAAATGCACCTGAATGTGTCTGTCTACAACCTCTTTTGACTCATCTGTGAGCATTTCTGGGTAAAATGAAGTTTAAAGTGGAATAGTAATAGAAAATCAGAGACAAAAGTTCTTTAACCAACCTGAAAAAGTCTATTATGCTAAATCAAAATGCTGAGGAGATCTCACTTCCCAACTCACAGAGGAAATCAAATTCCCGGTCATCTACCAATGCGTTGTGTATTTCTTCTGACTGACATCAAGTTTTCTGTCAGTTCTGCATATATATGCATATATTCATCTCAGTGGCCAGTCTGGCCCAAAACAGGACAGAAGTTAAGGGCTACAGTGAGCATATTTTTTCTTCACTCTGTATTGGGAATTAATGAAATATTTGCCTACATTGCCAACTGAATAAGCATGTGAAGTGTAATAGCTTTGTGTGGTAGTTCATAATAAAATGCTGCAAAGAGTTCACATGGGAGCGTTGCCTCTCCTTGGGTTTTTTGGGTTGGTGAGTTGTTTGTGTAGGAACTTTACCTACTAAGACAAGGACATTCAGAAAACTAGGGAGTGCCACAAAGCTCCACAGCTCAATGACTAGAAGTCCTGGGTTTTATGTTGGAGAGAAGCCCTCTTCTCTTGCCCAGCACGGTCCTCAGCAGCATTTTCTTTTCCAGCTTTTGAGAGAAGCTGGGGACTGCCACCGGGATGGCAATCCAACATTGTGCTTGGTGAGCATGTCATTTATCCGGAGTGCTTGACACGTAGGTATGCAGAGGTTGGGTCAGAAGCCAGAAGCCACAACATCTCGCTAGTTAGAAGCACAAGTTCCCCTGCTCCTGGGGAATATGGGGATATGATACATCGGGTGAGATCCACGTGCAATGCAGAAGACTTTGCAGGCCTGCAAAAGCCATCCTTATCTATACTGGTCAAGAAAGCAGGAGAAAAAGCTCATGTCGGCTGGGGATGAGTAATTTCTTGCAGCCTGTGGTTTGTTGCCCTCTGCATGTGCACATCTGTCACTCTTCATTCCCTGGTTTTCTAGCCTGTTTCCAGGCTGGTTTCCTTCCCTCTGGGTTTCTCTTTGGTCAGCGACATCTCCCATATGGGTAGGAAAACTTACTTCTTAGAAATGCTGATCAAAGCTAAGAAAGCAAGGCGAAACAAAGAGATAATCTTCACAGAACCTCGCTGAGGGCTGTTAACAGCTTCTTGGGTGTCCTTACCATATCCAGCTAAGAAATCTCATGCTTAAGCGCGTGCTTCTCTTCTGTTTCCTTACAAGGAGCTCACTGCAGAGCAGCCTGAGAAATACAGGGTTGTCCTTAAAAAATATCACTTAAATAACAGGCGTTGGCAGAAACCCCAACCAACTCTTTGGCCTGTCCCCCCACCAGTCACATGACTGGTTTAACTTGGTTCATGTGATAAGTGTTTGACAATTGCTGCCTTTTCATCATGATTTACTTTAAAATTGCAAGCGAGCAACTGCAGTGCAGTCGGTGTAGAGTGGTTTTATGATGTCCAGTACCACATACCAGAGGTAGCTTGCTGGTTTTATCCGAAGGTCTGGTGTAGGTGTCATTGTTTTTCTGGTTTGAGGGTGAGGGTGAAGTTTGGTGCTTTTTCCCCTCTCTTTAAGGGTCCTACACCCCTAGACACCAACTCTTTTCCCCACCATATCCCACCTCCATTTACAGCTGCAGTGCTCTATGATGTTATACCCATCCTTAGCACGTTTTGTGTCCAGTTACTGCAGTTAGCTCTGACCGATACTGGTATCCCAAGTGTCTTCTATTTATCTGCCACCTCAGGTCTGGAAAGCATCAAGAAAGCAGCAAGGGCAAGTAAAAATTACATAGTCAGTATCCAAAGTATTTCACTCGTATTCTCTCCCTCCTTCCGCTCGTGGGTTTTGAAATGAGAAGAGGAAAGGACATGAAGCAACAGATACATCATACTGTCATTATTTAAGGCCAGATGAGACAAAGGACATCTTAATGCTTCCAAATGATTCTGTAGACCAGTTTATTTCCTGGAGCATAAATGCAGTCAGTAAAAAGGAAACATATCCAAAGAATGCACTGAGTGCCTGGAAGCTTGGCTTTTTCCATACAACTATTTTAGTTGACTTAATAAGAACCAAAGCTGCCTGCAGGCATCACCGAAGGAGATAGTTGCCTTGTATGACAGAGTAATAGGGGAGGGAAGTCAACAAAAAATCCCAGTGGTGCCAACAGTATCTCAGCAGTCCCAATCCCAAAATCCCACCAACCAACAAAATCCCAGCACTTTGAGTCAGCAGCTCCCAAGATGCTCTTCCCCTAAGGCGTTTCCAACATTCCTGCTGCCCCGATCCCACCTTCATCTTTGATTCTCTTGCTGCTGGAAATGCCAACTCATGGGGTTGCTTCTAAGGGCCGCTCTCTCTGCTTGGGGAGCAGAGGTTTCACCTTCCTCCACTTGGAACCATTTTAACTCATGATGGTTTAGAAATCTGTAACTCCCATCCTCCATCTAAAGCTGTTACAGAGCTTCACTTGTGAACTAAAACCTCAGCTTCAAGCAGCCACTCCATGGATTTCTCATCCAAGAACATAATGCACAGTCCTTCACTCAGTTCACTCACTCTTTATATTAACTTTAATCTCAGTTATGGGCCAATCCTGCAAGCTCAGCCTTATAACATCCTCTGATTTCCCTGTGCAATCAGAGCCATGATAACAGTTTGGAGCTGATAACAGAGAGATGGGACAAAAAAACCCAAAATTCTGTCAGTGACTCACCCCTATCAGTTTCAAGCTTTATTCAAATCGCCACCCCAAAGCGACAGGGTGTATTGTGACAAGTTTTGATCCTGTATTTAAAATACTCTGTTCCTGTGGAGTTATGAGATTTTTGCCCAAGTCCCACTGATGCAATCTGATGTATCTCAGCTTATCAAGGCAAAGGACATCTCTTATGGCCAACTATTGTTCGTGAGAAATAATATGCTTTATCTAATATATGGCTCAACCTGAGAGCTGGACTTGACTACCAGTGACGTCAAGGATTATCAGTCTAGTTTGGGAGTTCCACATTGGCTCTGTTCTTGATTTTAGGTAATTTCCTACCAGACTTTGGCTTTAGATAGGTATAAACCTCCCTAGAGAGGATCACGTATCTCAGGTCATAATATCCATTACTGGTACTTTTTAATAGCATTGCTGAGTCAGAGCAGCAACTGTGAGTTGTCAGATATGTAAAAAAATAACACATACAAAGTCCCTAATTTTTCTACTATTATTAGATTTAGTCCATTTTTCACATGTTTCAGTGTTAATCATGCAACATGGGCTTTAGCAGTAACATTCTGCATCTTCTGGCTCATAAAATCCCATGTATACACTTATCATGACTATGAAAATCTAATTACACAGATGCAGGATTTATTGGGCTTAAAACAGAGATGGAGTTTATTGATCTAGATCCATTTTGAGGAAAAGCATGTGCTGAATTACGAATGAAGTTTATCTACTGAGTAGGACGTGCACTTCATCCATGACTTATATTTTATATCTTAATTTGAAATTGTACATTCACCTATCAGCAAGCCTGTTGGGAAATTTGTGCAACTATTGTATATATCCATACCTTCTAAAAGATGTAATACAACATTCATGAGCAAGTATTTTCCCAGTGCACACCTAACAGCGTACTTTAACACCTTCTTTTAAGGTTCTTATGGAATTTAACCAATCAGTCTGTAAGCAAGAAACGCACTAAAAAGAGCTCCCTTAGGAGATTCTTCGTTACCATCTCCAGCTCAGAGTTATCAGTACATAGATGTGCTAGGGTGAGATCAAATATTGTTTTCAAACCTATGATTTCCACGAGATTTTGTAAATAAAAGCAGAACTTGGATTTTGTCTGTGACAGGAAATGTAGCTTGAATACATTATTTAGTGTCTAAATCACAGCTGCCTTCTCCTTAATTGCAAATAAGTAGAACTATAAACTTCAGTGACAGAACAAGGATCCCTCCTGGGATGTCAGTTGGAGGCCCTTTTTGTTCTTCAGATTAAGATTTGATGACAATTACAGTGGATTTGCCCTTTTTTTCTGTTTTTTCTTAGTTATAATGGGCTGACTGGTTTGCTCATTCATTGCGTTCTCAAGTAGAAGATTCAGAAGCAAAGAGTAAACCAGAAGGATATAAAAACTCTTGTAGGGTTTTTGTAACTCTTTCCCAATGGTTATGTGGTTGGAAGGTAACCAGGTACCCTCACTGTTAGAAGGAGGGTTCTAGTTTGGGTCACAGGGACCCTCACTTCCATGGCTGGGATTTTTCAGACGTCCTTTACTGTGATTTCTGCTTCCTTAAGTTGACGTCTGTTAAAAAGACAGCTAGAAGTGGTAGTAGGGTAACCTAAAAAATGGCAATGCTGAAGGAATGGAACACAGCAAGTAGAACCTTCATAAATTTCTCATAGTCTTGTCTCCACTGATGATGCTTTTCTCTCCTTGTAGGAACAAATGCTTTATAGGATCAAAAGGGAGCACCGGGCACTGAATAAATAACTTCACCAACTGTGGAACAAAGTCTCCTATGATAGATCTCAGCCATGGCAGGGGCTTAGTTAGTTCAAAAGAGATGAAGTCAAAAGGTAAGAGCGAGCCCTAATTTCTAAACACAGTTTCTCTGTTTATATACAGGAATATGTTATTGCAGAAAATTATGTGAAAACAGTGAGTGCTAACGCTGCCTGTTACAGGAATTGTGTGTATATATGAAACACAAATAAGCCATCAAATAAGTTTTTTAGTGAGGAAATAAGTTCATAATAAGAACCTGCATGAGAATTCAAAGCATGGGACAGCGAGGTGGAAGAGGCAAAAATATAAAGCACAGCTCTCAAGGCTGGATTCAGAGCTGTTGCTCCCACTAACCCCTAAAGTACAAATGAGTATACGCACCTGCTTGAAGGAAAAATGGCACAGGAATATTCTACCCAGCTCTAGGGAGCACAAGCAAACCCAGATGACTTGATTTCAGATGCAGCTCTGCACACTGAATGCCAAAAAAAAATTAAATACACAAGTGAGGTCAGGTTTTCTGGTTTGCATCACCATTTAGAGCTCTGTAAAGAAATCTTTCCAACACACAATGAATTTTCTAAATCAAAAAAAGGACAGAGCTACTACATTAAAGATGTCATTATTTTGTTAATTAACAGGATACAGGATTGAATCTTGCATTCTGTATTGCAGAAAGAAAAATCAGAAAACATTCACAAAGGTCATAGTTGCTAAAGACCTGAAGAAAGGTTGGAATTATTTGTATTCTCTGCAAAAAAGAAAGTGAAGACACAAGTCCTGAAGCTGGCAAAACAATTTAGCAAAGCTGTACTTTACTTACTGAGAGGGCCCCCCACTATTGCTTATGAAGGTTTTCATGTGGGTAAAATTGGACTAATAATAATGGCAGCATAATAAAGATTTAGATCAAAGAGGTGACACACATTCCTGTGGTTATCCTGCCCCTCTACTCTGTCCCATCTGGAGTCCTGTGTCCAGTTCTGGGCTTCCCAGTTCAGGAAAGACAGGAAACTGTTGGAAAGAGTACAGCAAAGGACCACAAAGATGATCAGGAGACTAGAACATCTCACTTATGAAGAAAGATTGAGGGACTTGGATCTTTTTAGTCTGAAGAAGAGAAGACTGAGGGGAGATCTGATCAAAACCTATAAATACTTAAAGGATGGGTGTCAGGAGGAAGTGGACAGTCTTCTCTCAGTGGTGCCCAGAGACAGGACAAGAGCAAATGGGCACAAACCTGAACATAAGAAGTTCCATCTCAGCATGAGGAGGAACTTCTTTACTTGGAGGGAGGCAGAGCCCTTGAAGAGGCTGCCCAGAGAGGTGGTGGGATCTCCATCTCTGGAGACATTCCAAGCCCACAGGGACACGTTCCTGTGCAACTTGCTCTAGGATGACCTGCTCTGGCAGGGGGGTTGGACTAGATGATCTCCAGAGGTCCCTTCCAACCCCATAGCATTCTGTGATTCTGTGTCATACAGGGAAATAATAGTAGATGACACTGATTCTTTGAAGGAAGCTGCTTTTTCAAAACATAGTTAATTTTTCTTCTCAAATAGAATTGTAAAGGTTTGCAACAAGAATACGAATAGGATAAAGACTTAAAATAGGCTATAGAGCAGGTTTTGTAGGAATATGGACAAGAAAATATACATATGCATATTGATTTTATAATCAAATATTCACTTAGAGAAACACATTGCTTTGGTATCATTAGTCAGTGGTTTAGGACACCAAGACCCTCAAAACATCCATAGCCACATGATGATTTTAACTTTCAGTGATCTTTAACTGTGACATGAGTTTATAAAAAAAAAAAAAAATTAAAATATTCTTGAAAAAAATATCCTTAAACAGTAAGGTACTACTAACTTTAATAACTTTATCCAAGAGGAAGAAGTCTTGGAGACCTACCTGTCTGTTTACTCCTTGGAACTGGAAATAACACCCCTGTGGAAGGTGCTGAGTAGAGCTCAGTTGCCTGGCCTAAAGGATGAACACCCGGGACGTCAGGTGCTAATTGCAAATTCACAGTTTTGGTTAAGTTGGCTCAAAGGAAAAGAAAATGCAGGCAGGTGGGAAGGGCAGTAGGTAAAGAAGCACTCGAGAGGATGCATCGAAGAAGGAGCAGAAGAAAAGAAGTCATTATCATGTCGCCAACTCAAGGATCCACCACGTCATGAATAGGATGACGGGAGAAGTGTGAGCGAGGAAAAATCCTGTTTTGTTTCTCATTCCTCTGTAACTACTCAGGGAAATGAAATTTACTGCCTCCTTGATTAGCACGCTGGGTTTCATCAAAGAAATATCAATTTGTGCTGGCAGCCTCTTCTCAAACAGCATTAAATCTGGAAGGCCTTGGATATTTAGTAACACGTCAAACCAGAAGAACAAAAGTTTCCTCTCGTTTCGGGTTGGATATCTTAAAACAGAAAATCAAAACTTATTTAACGATGTATATCATGATCTGATTTTTTTAGAATTTATTTGACTATTTCCCACAGAATCCAACTTGAAATTTTCAGCCTTCTCTATATAAGGTCTTGTGAAAAGTTATTCTAGTATGAAATGACTCAGTTTAACAGCTAATCAAATAAATAGTGCTTTACTTTTCATTTTGCCAGAGCATTCCCATTCGACTTCTAATAACAACTTTTATGAGCAGTCATTAAGGATTAAGTGAAGATTTCGGAGAGGTCTGTCTTTGCAAAAGTATAAAAGTGCAGCTGACACTTCTGGCTTTCTAACTGAAAAGTAAATGAAATTTAAAGAGATAAGATCACTGTAAGATTATGGTTTGAGCAAGATTATACTTCTGCTGGTACTGCTGGTTTTAAAACCAGAGGGAGTGAGAGTAGAATCTGGGAGAATAGAATATCACTCCAAATATTTTACACACCTTTTACTTGCTCCAGCAACTTCAATAAACAAAGCTTTATAAAAATAAAACACTAGTTGTTACTGATCTTATATCATAGTCTCATCAGATGTACTTCAGCTGCTTCAATTTATTCCAGCTTCTGATGTGTTTATCTGATTCATAAGCCCCTGGATATTTGGGGATACCACAGCATCCTCACCAGGCTCTACCAAGACCTCAGTGTGGAGAATTCAGAGCAGAATCAGTCCTTGGACTTTTGTTTCTCCTTTCTTCTGAGAGTTGAGTGTTTTTCTTGGCAGCTTTAAAAGAGTTTTGTAATGTAAGCAAAGACTAAACAATGAAAATGAATTTAAAACTTACATGCTTTCAGTCACATTAACTCCCTGCACAACATAATATTGTATAAACATGGGCAAATAGTCCAAAGTAACTTCGGCAATTGTTCCTCAGAGTGTGTTTTCTTAAGAAAACCCCATCCCTGGTAGTGTTTAAGGCCAGGCTGGATGGGGCTTGGAGCAACCTGCTCTAGGGAGAGGTGTCCCTGCCCATGGCAAGGGGGTTGGAACTTGATGATCTTGAAGGTCCCTTCCAACTCTAACCATGCTATGATTCTATGATTCTAAGAATTATATAGACAAAAGCATGGCAAGTAAGGCCAGTGATACGATCTTTTAGCATCCCATCTGTGGTGAAACTCTGGAAATTACTCTTCTCAGTGTTTGAATAATATTTTGAACTGATTCTGTATGGAAACACTATTGGATGCTCCCAAAGCAGATCAACACAAGAGCTGAAATAAATCACAGCATTTGTTATCACCGTGGGCCTGACCCACCTCTCTCAGTTTCTCAAAAAAAAATTACAATTAGCAGCATTCTACATCCAGTTATTGGATAGCATGTTACCCATCAGAGAAATCCAAACCTCAAAGACAATTTGGCTAATTTGCAAATAAAGATAAACATTCCAGAAATGAAGACCTAGAGCAGAGCTTCAGCTGAGGTAAATTGTCTTCGCTCCTGAAAGTCTCCCTGTACCTCGTCTTACTTGGTCCAATAATTAGTCCAAACTGTCAACCTGCAGAGTTCCAGTTAACTGAAGAAACTGGCCTGGAGATTGTCACTGTAAAAAAAAGCAAAAGACAAGCGATAAAATACTTAATTGTGTACAACGAAATGCGTAGCCATGAGCCTAACTGATAATCTTATTTCCATTCTAGAAATCCCAGTACTTGAAGGGGAGAAGCTACCCTCTCGCTGCCTGAGAACCCTTCCATGCAAAATCATGCTGGTGGAAAATCAGGGAAGTTCTAGACATCAGGCAATCATTTGCTTTTCTTGTTGTTAGATCAAAATCCTGCTTGGACTAAATACTTCCAGGGAGGGAGTATTGTTTCTTTGTGGGGATTGATGGTAGGGGTTTATAGACGGTAATATCTCTCTCTGTTGTCCCTGTAGTAGTGGTAGGAAAGTCTTCTAAAGGAGAGACATTTTGCAACACCTCCTAAAATTTTCAGGTATAGCTCTGGATTTAGAAGTAGCTCTGGAAAGCTATTTCATAACCAGATATCCTACTGCAAATACTTCCTTTCCTGTTCTCTTTTTCTTATTCTCTGCCCTCACCTCATGGTCTGAATTGTCTCGAATGTCTAAAATTCATACTGAGAATTCAGCTGTTGATGAGAGACTCAGCCAGTTAGTTACTCGGAAAAAAGTGAGGCTGTGTGCCCCTCTTTGCTGTGTGCCCCTCTTTCACTATGGAATTATAGATAATTCATCGAAAGTTAAGAAAATGGTATGTTTGATTTCTTGTCCAAATTTATGTTTAATCAGAGAACTCCTGTTTATAGGGAGTTTATGATTTCTACAAAAACTGCAGCTTTCTGGAACTACTGCTGTTGATTAAATGAATTCTCCTTATGTAAATGTAATTGTCAGTACTTTTCTAATAGAGACAATACTTCTCTTGCTACAAACAGCTCAAGTTCCCTTAAGCCAAGGATTATGCAATTCTTGGGAACTCAGATTTCAATGAACAAATTTCAATAGTATTACCCCAAAGGTATTTATTATCTGTTGTTACAGAAGCTGATACTCCTCCAAAAATGTAGATGTCAGATCAAATTAAATGCGAAGTAACTTCTCTCCATACCTAGTAAGACACAGAAACTTTGGAAACTTAAATTAAAGCCGTGGCTTCAGACATGCTGGTACCAATTCACCCAATAATACATCAGCTGACTTTCTCTATTTCCTCCCAATGACTGGCACAGCCGGTCCCTTAACGATGTAGTTGGTGTTGTGAAACTAACATCTCTTTATCTAATTCTGCGGAAATGGAGAAATCTATTTGATCTCAACGTCATGAGCGTAGCGTGCCTTCTTTTGAGGGCAGAGCTGTCTGACAAATATAGCACTGGGCCAAGCCTGAGGAGGCTGCCTGCCTTTTCCTGACTCTTCCACTGAGTGGCCTCTGCCAAATATTTCATTTCATTTATTTTCATCTTTAAACTGAAGTTCCTAGTGAGTGCAGTTGATGTAACTGGCTTCTTTCATATGATTCTGTGAGTTCTACTAATGAAAATCTCTAGCAGTAAAAGAGTAGTGACCCTTTGTTACAGGCATAGCTGGAATCTTTGATGTTGAGCTTTATTAAGAAACTCAGTAGTGTCAAGAACCGTTCTGTCTTTATCTTGCTGATCTTCTAATCTATGAGGGCTTTCTGGTGGCAGCACCCAATCTTTTTATCTGTTTATTACAAACTGTATCTTGACTGTACCTCAGAAAACAGTCTCAGGTACCTTAGAACATTGCCTTTGATGCTGGTCTAGCATCCAAAAATACGCTCAAAGGAACCCTGTTGACAGTACCAGCACCTGATGGTGTTAAGATAATAGAAGAAAAGTGACATCCTGGGCCTTGTGTTCATGCTGGTGAGTTGGCATGTGGGTGTAGTACCCACAAAAGTAAATGCAGGGCTATTTCCCTGTATCTCTAGCTTGAATCTGGAACTGCTTTTTTTCTGGTAAACGAATGTATTCAGAGTGCGAAGACAAAAATAAGGTGTGCAACCCATTGTATAGCCTAAAAAAAAGAAACAAGCACTTTTAAAAAATATCTATGTTCCTTTTTCATGGGCTCCTATTCATTTATCATAGAATCATAGAATGGTTAGAGTTGGAAGGGACCTTAAAGACTGAGTTCCAAGCCCACTGCCATGGGCAGGGATACCTCCCACTAGAGCAGGTTGCTCCAAGCCCCATCCAGCCTGGCCTAATAGTCCAAATGCTACGAATTGGCGCTTCAAAAGGAAGAAAAGTGATCACCCCCAAAGTCATTTGAAAGGTACCTTGGGGTGTGTCCAGGTGGAGTATCATCCATCAAGACCAGAGTCTTCCAGGCATTTACTAAACTATGTGTTACAGCACGGTCGTACACAACCACTGGAGAACTGGAGGGGCAGCAAGAGCAACTTGTCTGCCTTTAATCTTCTCCAGAGGTGGCAAATGCTCTTTCAGAAATCACTGACAGTACAACAGGTCTCTCTGAAAGAAATTTCATCCTTATCTTACTGAGTTCAGATGAATATCCTATAAATTGGTTTTAACTGTAGTTACTCTGAGGCCCTGATAGGACGCAAGCTCAGTTCGCTTGGAAAAAGCTTGAAAGAATCATGTTCCTGGGAATTTTGTGTGTTCTCCAAAAGCGTGGCCTGATTCAGATCTCCCTGTCGTTTCTGTGTGTGCAAGTAACTTCACTGAATCAGTGGCCGTATGCCAGCGTAACCCTGGCAAGGGAGAACAGAAGTAGGCCATAACTTTCCATATATACATCTATATATCTTTAAATTCATTAATTTTATTTCATTTGCCAAGCCAAAAAAAACCAACCCCAAAACTGGCAACACATCCAAAATTATTTGTAGGTTTGACACAAGATAAAGATAAGCTTTTCCCAATTCGTCCTCTTCCGAGCTGAGTTTCTATTTATATTTAAGCAAAGATCTCTGTCACATTAATGTAAAAACAGAACAGATGTTTATTCTTCAAGAAAAAGAACGAGACAACTGTAAAATGATGTGGTTTGGTTTTGGGTGAGGAAAACATTGTGCACATAGCATGAAATGACAGAGCACAGCAACTGTTTTGGCCACGAAGCCAGTGCCTTCAGTATTTGACGTAACAGGAGGGAAAAAAAAGGATTAAGACTAAAATAAATAAATAAAAAACCTGAAAAATAGCAGATTCTCTTGTTATCATGGATTAGCAAGCCCAGGGAAAACATATCTTTCATACTTTTCTCTAAACTATCTACGAAGTTCCATTACAGTACCTAAATTATTTCTTAATTAACCAAGCCAATTTTATTAATAAATTATCGTTGTTAACAAAGCAGCCAACTCAAAGGAAGTTCTTGCCTAAAACTTCCAATATTCCAGATGATGCATGATTAAGTTCAAGTGGGACAGACATTGGGGTTTTTGTTTCTCCTAAATAGTAAAATTACATCTGTGATTAGCAAGCATTTAATTAAAACGGATTCCTCTTTTTTTTTCTTTCTCTGTTCTAAGGCTTCCAGGGAGACAATGAGATGATACTGATCTGCACGGAGAGTGATCTATCACGCAAGTAGCTAAATATAATGGAGAGAGAAATGATGCTAAAAAGGCAACTCAGAACTGTCCAAACATTAAGATTATTGGCTGTATGTTTGAGTAAATCTATGAAAAGAAAAAAGGAAAAGAAAGCCTAAGAAAACAAAACTCTTTGATCGTAACATGTTTCATGCAGAAACCCACTCCAAAAGGGAAGTCAAGAGTTCATAGCAAATTCTTACTCATTTAGTCTGGCAAATTAACCAGCAGACGCTGAATCCAGCTCAGCCCAGGACCAGATGGTATTCATCCAGAACTTCTAAAGGAAATAGTAAAATTATTAAGCATGATGTGTAATCTCTTGCTTAGGACTACGCTGTTGCCAGAGTGGGTGGGGGGGGGGAAGAAGAAAATTGTGCAAATATGATGTCAATGTTCAAAAAGGGCTCCAGGGGAACTGAACCCAGTCTGTAAGCCTGGCATTCACAGAAAGAAAGCTGGTGAGGATGGTAAAAAGAGATGAAGACATGCAGTTTTGCAGAGAAAAGCCCCACCTTGCAGATTGAGAGGTGTGACCATGTGAACAAGAGGATCCAGTTTGTTTTAAATGGTAACTACGCCGTTGTTGGGTTTAGCACAAGGTGACGGCATTCCCTCAAGCCTTCTGTGCTCATTTTGGGTTGAAGTTAGTGCCCTCTGGAGTGAATCATGGCTCAGAGCTTATCCCTCAACCCTTCCTGTCTGTGTTCTACCCTCTGCCTCCCACCACCGTGCTCTCCACTGGCTTGCTGACTGCACACTACGTGACTAAGCCGAGAAGCATCCAAGGCAGTTTGGTCCCTTTCACATTTCTGCTGACTACATGCAGGCTCCAGCCACAGCTGCTGACTTTGTTGGCTTCAGTCCTCTGGTATGTCCTCAGGAAGCATGTCTTGACTCTGTAGAGGGCCCATTCCTTGGGATGGGGTTGGGTGAGGGCCTCCTGCTGTCCTGTTCAACCACTGCCACCACCAGTGGGCTTGCATTGGGAAGACAGGAATGACAAAGGATGAAGCCACCCGCTCACCTGTAGTTCAGGACAACGTCACCTGAATTTGTGAATCCAGAAGAAGTGAGCTGCGATGCAAACATGGCTCTGGGCTACCTTTGCAAAAGTGGAATGGAAAGTTCTGATTTACTTCTCTCCCCAGGAAAAAAACAAACAACAAAAACCACAATAGAAGTCAAAGAGGCACTCTCTCCTTAGGCTGGCAGTCAGAGGCAAGTACGTGGAAGCCAGGTTCCTGGCATCCAAGAGCATCGTGTGGGCACAGAGCAAGTGAACCATGACTAATTAGTGATTCAGTGCTGCTTGTGCCAGGAAAGGTCTCAATGACTCAGTAGAATATATACCCAGTTTTTCAGTGACTTGTCTTCATGGAGTCTGTCTCTGGAAACATTCCAAACTCGCCTGGACACGTTCCTGTGCAACTTACTCTAGGAGGACCTGCTCTGGCATGGGGTTTGGACTAGATGGTCTCCAGAGGTCCCTTCCGACCCCCTGTTATTCTGTGATTCTGTGAAATGGAATTCTCTGTTGCAGATCTAATAGAAGGTGCCAGAAATGCAGAAAGATCTCTTCTCTTCTGCATTAAGAATCAGCCCAGAACAACAATTTGACATCTTGCTTAACAGAAAGACTCAAACTCCATTAAAGGCTATTTAATTCAGTGACGGAATTGCTAAACCCAATTACCCAGCCCCTGCTTTGCAGCAGGTCAGGCCATTATAATAATTATAAATAATTATGATAGCTTCTTTGGATATAGAGAGGTCTCTTAAAGCTCAAAATTGTTCAGACTGAACGCTATTTTATAGCAGAGGAAAAGTCTTTAAAATTTGAAGACTTAATTGAAGTGGCTCATATATATGTAGGGAAAGCGGGATCTGTACCTCAAACATAAAAGACACTTTAGGCAGACATCAGCTACAAAAGTTGTTCTGAGTTGGTTTGTTGTTGGGTTTTCATCTAGAGAAAGTGATTTTCAAAAGAAAGAGAAGTTGTTAACCACAACCTTGAGCAGCTTAGATGAGTCTACGTCTTGGGGTTGTCTATGAAAGAGAGCAAAAAGTCAACCTAAACTCAGCCAGATTTCCAAAAAGCCCCCGTTACTTCCCCGGTGCATAACCACAACTAAATCAGCACCTGCCATGGCTGCCATTTCATCTGTTTGGGGTGTTATAGCAGCTTGAAATTGTCAGGGAAAATGTTCAGGAAATATTGGAATAATTACAAACAAATTCAAAACGACAACAAATAAAATCCAAGTTTAGTTAAACAGCCAATGTTTGTCATTTAACAGAGGGGTTGATTAGTAACACCCATCAGTTTAATCACAGAAAACGTATTGAAAAAACTAAGGTGAATTAGGCAGCTAATTTCAGAGAAATTGGTACCTGATGTTCAAGTTTGATCAAAGAATCATAGAATAGTCAGGGTTGGAAGGGACCTTAAAGATCATCAAGTTCTGATGAACTGAGCATCACTGATGCTTGGTCAATGCAAAAATGGAACTGTATTTTAACTTTTATTTCTCCAATATGATTTTCTCCCATTTTGAGATTCACGACTGGAATACTAAACCAGAATGTGTCATTCTGGATTGATTTCCTACCAGCACGTTAAGCCTTTGAAGCTGGAACTGACTCCTGCTGGACTGGATGGTTCTTTCAGCTGAGACAAGTTACAGACAAGTTGCAATCAAGCTTGTGTCATCTGATCTCAGATTTTCAAAAACTGCAAGAATCTGTAAAGGAAATGGAAAAGATGTGATTAATCTGCTAAAGAGAAGGTAATTCAGATGTTCAGTCAGCAAACCTGTGTACCCATTCCCGTTAATGCCACTATACATCAAGGCTGGAGAGACTGGGGAAGAAATCCAGGCCTTCCAGTCTTTGCATATCAACTTCAAGGGGCCAAATCCGTTGTTAGGAGACTGCTGTAGCTCTGCCTGTTTACCTAGAAGGGATTTTAATGTGAAAATCATTGTCAATTGAGTTATAGCAGGGATTCATTTATAATATTAATTGACTTTTTCTTTTTTTTTTTCCATAAACAAAGTTAAAAACCCATGGCTTCACGGGAACACCAGAGAGGATGATGTTTATGTTTTCAAAAAGCAGAGCTTGGAAGAAAGAGTTTCTTCTGAACAATTGCCATCGTTGTGTTTTACACTAAGAGGTAACTAATGTGCTGAGGCTTATCAGTTCATCAATTTTGCATTCAGGTCGTATCACAGAATCTTCATGGTTGGAAAGGACCTCTGAGATCACTGAGTCCAACCATACTCATACAAAAAAAAACCCTAGTCTCAGCCACTAGAGCATGCTCTGAAGGGCCACATCTACAGGTTTCTGAACACCTCCAGGGATGGTTACTCCACCACCCCCCTGGGCAGGCTCTTCCAGCACCTGACCACCTTCTCAGTGAAGTCATTCTTCCTAATTTCTAATCTAAACCTCCCCTGATGTATCCAAATCCTTGCACTGAGAAAGTCTGTTGGCTTCTGTTTATACAAACCACCAGTTCTCATATCACACTTTCAGAAGGTTTGATCCAAAAACATTGAAATTAGTAAGCCTTGCTCTTGACTCACTGGGGTTTGGATCACACAGGTACAGTGCTTTCATATGAAGTTAGTCCTTCACCGAAGGAGATAAATCTAACAGCTCCTCTTCTTTTTTTTTTCTGAGCACACTCTGAAAAATGGGAAGGTAAGAATCATTTTCATGTCAGGCAGGGGAAAAAAAACTCTGCACAATGTGTTTCTCTTCTCTGCCCTTTTTTATTTGGCTGCTCTTAAACGTTGTTGGTTGAGAGAAGGATTTATCACTCTCGTCACTCACAGGCTGTGATTTCCTGGCCGTGGCAACGCAGGCTCCCTCTGAGAAATCCAGCAGGGAGGCGAGCAGAGGCAACCTTGCAAGGGGTTAATGCTGTAATCTTTTTCCAGCCTGTTTATAATCCCAACAGTAGGCCAGTAACAGCAGAGGGTGGATCTAAAAAAGTACCGGAGGGGCTCTGTGTGTGTGTGTGTGTGTGTGCTTACGTGTGGATGTGGGTGCACACGTGTGAGTGTGTATGTATGTTCACGAGGGCTTTGCTTTTCCCAACTGCCTCCTGTACCCCCCGGGATAAATCCCAACAGGGCTGTGTGTGTGCCGGCTGCTCCTGACGGAGAGTTACAAGAGCTTCTTTGCACAACTGCCTCTCCCCTCTTTCTCCCGAAGACTTCACCCAGGAATGTGTTTGTTGACTGGAAGAATGGGCAGATAGTTACAAACCCACCCTCCTCCTCCTCCTCCAAGACAACCTGTGGATCCCGAAGAATGGAAATAGTTGATGCCAGCTTCCTGGGGAACGGTACCAATATTACAGCTTTCCTCTGCGATATCATCTTGGAAAATGACACTTTTTTCTGTGTGGATGACCCACCGTACCCTTCTAAAGGTAGGTATTGAAAACCAGATTATTTTTTGTTTGTTTTTCAGGCAGATTTAGTACTAGCTGGAAGTAGAGGTGCTGTGGAAAGAAGCAGCTACACAAGGCTTTTTTTTTTTCTGTGTTTTTTTCATTTTTTTCTGCTTGCTGATAAGTGAAGGTGAGAAACAAGCAGGAAAGAATTTAGTATGTGCTGTTTTGTTCCATGTTAAAAAATCTAAGCAGAGCAAAATTTGGTAGCAATGGAAAAACTAAACCAGTAGCACTGTCAGACACAAAATGCAAACAGCTCTGCTAAAGACTTGGAGGAACATGGGGGTTTTTTGGCTCTGGGGGCAATTCAGGAACACTGGAGTTACCTGATCTGATCCTGGGTATGAAAGCTATTAAATATGAAATTATGGCTGAAAAAAAATACATCCAGGAATTAAAATATTTCTGATTGCTGGGTGATGTTTCTTACTCCCTGGGAGGAACTCCCTGGGTGCACACCGAGGGGTGTTGGCAGAACCTGCTTGTGAGAAGTTGTATTTGGCTCTCCAAATGTTCCTTGTGTTGCATGGGTTGTACTGTACCGTCGTGCAAGTCAGGTAGAGCAGAAGAAGTTTAAGAATTTCAGAACTTCCTCTGATTTTTGCATTGGTGACATAAAACTCATAAACCTTAAAAAAAAAGAAGAAGACATAAACCTCAATAAAACTGAACACAGAAGGCTTTTACCTTTCAATTAAAGGATGAAACTTCTCATTCCAGTCTAGGGGGTGTATAACCAATTTTTTCCTGGTTTCAACTTCCAGATATGCATCAGATAATTCGGATTCTGCTGTACTGTTTGATCTTTCTGCTCAGCGTTTTGGGGAACATCCTGGTAATCACGGTGCTGATAAGGAACAAGCGGATGAGGACGGTCACCAACACCTTCCTGCTGTCCCTCGCCGTCAGCGACCTGATGCTCTGCATTTTCTGCATGCCCTTCACCCTCATCCCCAACCTGCTGAAAGACTTCATTTTCGGCAGCGCTGTCTGCAAAACTGCCACTTATTTCATGGGTAAGTCTTGAAAGTTTATACTTATTTTGAAGACTGGCTAATCAGGTATGGAGGAAGTTGACTAAAGGCCGGCGAAAAAGCTGGTGGTTTTCCATCTGCCCTTGAATGGTTGCCAAAATCCCAAAGAAACAACTTTGTGGTGCAGATCTCCATGGTTCTGGTTTCCTCAGCCTGGTCTGCAAAACAGAGGCACTTCTTAATCGTTGAATCTTTGGGCTGGATCAGGTTAAGCCAGGACTTTGTTGCCTGAGCAGGCTTTAAGGAGGAACCCAGCACATGTTCTTCCTTCCCCATGACCAGGAGAGCTTTCATCAGTGTTCAGGTCGGCCCTCTGAGATGACAGAATTGGCCCACAGGTTTTTGGTAGCGGTGATACATGAGACAAAACAAAATTGGCCAAAGCAGGTGTCATTTATTGAGTCAGAAATCAGAGGCTGGTGTGATCAGAGCTCACCAGGAGACCCCAAAATGCAGACACAGGTTTCAGAGGCTGACTTGAAGAAGACCCCACTTTTATATGCCTTCCCGGAGCCCCTTTTCGTTGCAGAGCCAGGAGTTTCAATAACGCCTGGATTACGTGTGTCTGGGAGTGATTTTGTCTCACTTCCAGTACTTCCTGTGTGTTTGCTTGTTCCTTGAAAAAAGAAAAAAGAAAAAAGCCAAAGGAGAACATTACATAAAGTCTTTGTTGCCTTGGGAGACCCTCAGCTCAGGAGAGAAACCTTAGGTCCCCTTTCAACATGTGCCCTTGGGCGCTTTGGTGTAATGTGAAAGTACACACCTAAAGGGTGCGAGTGGGAAACCAACATCTTTTTGTAGATAAAACCCAATAAAACTCCAGGTTGTGTTTAAACAGTCGTAATGAATTGCCGTAAGAACCATAAAAACTTACCACAGCCTCGTCGTCTTGATCTTATGTCACACTGTGTCAATTGCTTCGTGAAATGGTCAAATATTTTCAAACATGAAGATTTTCATTAAGAAGGTGTGTTTAAGAGTTAGATTGTGTGTATTTCACTTCAGCAATTTAGGTTTTGCAGCGTCTTCTGCTGACAAACAGGAACCAACGCTGACTCTGTCACCCGTGCTCTTTACCTCCCACTTTTAGATGTGGGAAGACTCGGTTTAAATTACACGTAATTTGTGTAAAACAAGCTGTAAAGGCACTGGCATTTTATATTTTGGCCCGCATTAGAACATTTACAGAGATTATGAAGTGAAAACTCATTCACTGACAGAAAAATCTGTGAAGAAGTTAGGAAGAATTACCTATAATCTTGCAGGGATAAACTGGAGCGCTTCAGTGACATTAAATACAGCCCACTGAGTTATATTTCATAATGCAGGAGCAGGAGAAATTAAGGGCACTTGAAGGACAAAGATTCTGCCTCGTGTCTTCATTGCTCCTGCTTTGTAACTCCATTAGCACCTAATTAAAAAAGTGGTAATACGTTTAATTGCCTTCAAAGAGGAAATCAGAGCTGCAGCCAAGCAGGACACCTACAAAGACTAAACCAATAGAGGAGGGACTGTCAAATTCTCTGTTAAAAGTGTACCCAACAGCATAATAGTCCCACTGGTTTCAAATGCTTGTTTGAATTTTAGTGAGATTACTCAAGTGTACAAATCACAGCAGCAAAGAGAAGAATTAGGAGGAAAAGTGCCGTCTCTCCCTGTTGTCAGAATTTGATGGTTTGACAGAAAGAATCTCTTCTCTCTGGAGCCAGAGAAGCAGAGAGCAGCAACGTCAGGAGACTGGGACCTATTGCCCACACGCTCTTTGTTGACCCAATCAGTGTGATATTTATATATATTTTAGCTTATAAATAGATTGCTATAGTTATATATCCAAAAAGTCAGCAAGAATATTTGAAAATAGTATAAATTTCAAGCTAGGGAATAACCCTTTCCTGCATTTCACATTTATAGGTGTCTCTGTAAGCGTGTCTACGTTCAACCTGGTGGCCATATCTCTGGAGAGGTACAGTGCCATCTGCAAACCGCTGCAGTCCCGGGTCTGGCAGACAAAATCCCACGCCCTGAAAGTGATTGCTGCAACCTGGTGTGTCTCCTTCACCATCATGTCACCTTACCCCATCTACAGCAAGCTGGTACCTTTCACCAAGTACAACAACACCACGGCAAACATGTGCCGGCTCCTGTGGCCGAGCGATGTCATCCAGCAATCCTGGTAAGACACGAGCGGCCGTTAGCGAAGGCGTAATTATCTGGTGGAAAACAGGATTTCATGGTAGCGTTAAGCCTGTTGAAAGTCAAGTATTAACCTTCAGCAAACATTTACACTGCTATCATGCTTATTTGAGAAGTCAAAAAGAGTAATATTTTAAATCTGCTTACCTTTCAACACTTGTGCGACTGTTCCCTCGTTGCAGGAACGATACCCAACATGGCAATGACTCTCACTTGATGGTCTGCTAAGCCCCTGCTGTCACTGTTAAGAAAGCATCTGTCACTCTTCAAGCAGGAACTCAGTCATGTGTAAACTTAAATATTTTCAGAGAAATTCTCCACAAATCTTTGAAAAACCTGGACACGGGTGCACCATATGAAATAAACCCCCTCCACCAGTATGAAAACATCCTGGGATTGCACATGCCCCCTCCTGACAAGCCAACCCTGTTGGTGGTCACTTAGAAAGCACAAGGGCAGAGGGATGAGAGGGGGAGACAGTGCTCCAGGTCCTACATGTCCAGGTAGAGTAAGTAAATAGTTGTGCTATCAAGCAGCAGTGTTATTTAGTCATAGAATCATAGAATGGTTTGGGTTGGAAAGGATCTTAAAGATCATTGAGTTCCAACTCCCTGCCATGGGCAGGGACACCTCCCAGCAGACCAGGTTGCACCAAGCCCCATCCAGCCTGGACTTGAATCCCTCCAGGGATGGGGCAGCCACAGCTTCTCTGGGCAACCTGTTCCAGTGCCTCACCACCCTCACAGCAAAGAATTTCTTCCTGAGATCTCACCTAAATCTCCCCTCTTTCAGTTTAAAATTGTTCCTCCTCATCCTATGGCTCCACTCCCCGGTCAAGAGTCCCTCCCCATCTCTCCTGGAGCTCCTTTAGGTCCTGGAATGGTCTCTAAGGTCTCCCTGGAGCCTTCTCTCCTCCAGCCTGAACAACCCCAACTCTTTCCATCTATCTTCATCAGAGAGGTGTTCCAGCCCTCTGAGCATCTTCATGGCCCTTCTCTGGATCCACATCCTTCCTGTGCTGAGAAATGACATGCCCCCCACCAATTCTCACCTGGAACAAAAGGAGTTTGTCTCATTTTGTGCTGTTCCCTGGTTTCAGTTTGTCGTTTGATTCTTCAGGTACACGTTCCTGCTGCTCATCCTCTTTCTCATACCTGGGATTATAATGATGGTTGCTTACGGCCTGATTTCTTTGGAACTCTACAGAGGAATAAAATTTGATGCCAGCCAGAGAAAATCTTCACGAGGTAACAATACTTTTAATTGCTTGAGTTGGAGTTTTCAAAGTTGGCATTGATGATACCAGCAGCCATCCTGAAGCTACTAAAAGCAAAATTTTCTGTTTGCAAAAATAATCTTTATGGTGAGTTATGGTCATGAACCTACCAGATACACTTGTTGATTGAAATTGTTCCATTATTCACTAACAAATAATTCCTCACCTATGGCTTGTTGGCAAAGGCTGGATACATTAAATTTCTAATTTGCATATTATAAAAATAGCAAGGTGGGTTTTTTTCCTGGCCATGGGCGAAGACCATTTCTGTAAAAAAACGCCAGAGTAAAAATTGTCAAATTCAGATAGACATAATTTTGAAAACAATCTTCAATAAGTACTTAAGTAAACATTGTTCTTACATCTTTTGCATCAATTAGTACAGAGTCAAGACGTATATTGGGAGAGGGCCGGTGGGGAGCAGCTGATACCCAACTGACTCAGAATAAGGACAGTGTTTTCCTTGCAGCAGTTGTTGAGCCACCAATTAGAACCATAGAATGGTCTGAGTTGGAAGGGACCTTCAAGATCATTGAGTTCCAACCCCCCTGCCATGGGCAGGGACACCTCCCACCAGACCAGGTTGCTCAAAGCCCCATCCAGCCTGGCCTTGAACCCCTCCAGGGATGGAGCAGCCACAGCTTCTCTGGGCAACCTGTTCCAACATCTCTCCACCCTCACAGCAAAGAATTTCTTCCTAATATCCAATCTAAATCCCCCCTCTTTAAATTTAAAATCATGACCATGACACCTCAGCCTGTTGCTTTACTCCCTCATAAAGAGTCCCTCCCCGGTTTCATCATTTATTCAGATTTAGATTCCATACTTTGTTTTTTTATCTTGATTCACTGTTCAGAAACATTTTGCTGACTATTTAAGTACTAATTTGTATGTATAGAGAGAAAAATAAGTACCTGCAGCGCCAAATACGAGGATGGAGACGGGTGCTACCTCAACAAAACCAAAAGGAAGAGGAAAATGCCACTGCAGCAGCTCTCTGTCACCAGCCACAGCAAAATAGAGAGGGTGAGAAGCAGCAGCTCCTCTGCCAACTTGATGGCCAAGAAGCTGGTCATCCGCATGCTGATGGTGATCGTGGTCCTGTTCTTCATCTGCTGGACCCCCATCTTCAGCGTCAACGCCTGGCGCGCCTTTGACACCGCCTCGGCCGACCAGCGTCTCTCGGGGGCCCCCATCTCCTTCATCCACCTGTTGTCCTACACCTCGGCCTGCGTCAACCCCATCATCTACTGCTTCATGAACAAGCGTTTCCGCGCGGGTTTCCTCGCCACCTTCACCTGCTGCGTCAAGCAGAAGCCCCCCGTGATCCGAGGAGAGGGGGGTGAGGAAGAGGAGGGGAAGACAACGCGGGCTTCGCTCTCCAAGTGTTCTTACATGCACATGAACGCCTCTGCTCCCCCCTGAGCTCCTTCAGAAGAAGCCCCTTCTGAGGCCCAGGGAAACGCAAATATTTATCATCTTGGTCTTGGAAAGCGACTGTGGCATCAGCCGAAGATGATTTAGTTCTGAGGGAATGAAACACTTCAGCTGACAGTAAACGCAGCGAGAGTTTGATGGGAGATGGATGCTATCGCTGTCTGAGCTTTATATCCCTTTCCTTTCCAAAGTACAAAGGAGGAAGAGGGCTCTTTGAAGATAAGGGACTTCATAAAAAGCCTTAGAAGACGCTCTATTTGTCATGAATTCTCCTGTAAACATTGATGTCCTCTACATCGGCAGTTTCACTCAGTTTTCAGCCGCAGTTCTCTGAGTATCTCTTAAAATTTCCAGGACACTAATAGGTTCTCCTCAAAGGTGAACACGTGTATATTGCAGCCTTCACTTCCATGTCTGTACCTCGTACTCCAAATCATTCCGTTACATCCATGGTACTTTTTCACATTATTTTTTGCTGAGCTAATAAATGTTGAGATCAGTTTGGTGTCACGGTCAATTAACAGAAGAACTTCGGGGTGGGGAGAACGGGCTTGTCCGTGTGAGAATGATGCTTTTAAGTAATTTTTTTTTTATTTAAATAAAATAAAAAGAAAGATTGGTGACTTTGTGGATGGGACACATCATTCACATAGGCAATAAGCTGAGTTAACATCATTTCATGTGTATGACACTGGAATACCATGTCCAGTATTCCCCAGTTCAAGAAGGACAGGGAACTGGTGGAGAGGGGACAGCAGAGGGCTGCAAAGATGATGAGGGGACTAGAACATCTCTCTGATGAGGAAAGGCTGAGGGACTCAGGTATTTTTAGTCTGGAGAAGAGAAGGCTGAGGGGGGATCTGATCAACACCCACAAATACTTAAAGGGTGGGTGTAGGAGGACAGGGCCAGTCTTTTTCCAGTGGTGCCCAGTGACAGGACAAGAGGAAATGGGCAGAAACTTGAACATGGGAAGTTCCACCTAAACAGGAGGAGGAACTTGTTTCCTATGAGGGTGGCAGAGCCCTGGAAGAGGCTGCCCGGAGAGGTGGTGGAGGCTCTGTCTCGAAAGATATTCAAAACCCACCTGGACATGTTCCTGTGGGACCTGCTCCAGGTGGACCTGCTTTGGTAGATGGGCTGGACTAGATGATCTCCAGAGGTCCCTTCCAACCCCACATCATTCTGTGATTCTTCAGGAAGGAACTCCATCCCTTTGCTGGGGAGCACAGGGGTGAGAAGGGCTGTCCAGGTCCTGCCCTTTGCTCTGCAGAGCTTGGCAGAAGTTATTAATTTATTTTGTTTTGGGAAAATATCCTGCTGGAGACGCTTCTATCTTCCAGCTGAGTCGATGTCATTTAAAAAGCTTGTTATTAGATGAGATTAAATTTGAGCACAGCTTGGAATGTAGAAGTGGATATTAAATAGAACCAATCTCAAGGCTTTTCATCAGGAAAATCTGATCTCTTTACAGAATGGTTTTAAATTGGAAATAAAGTTGGAGTTCCAGGCACCCGGATTCGTGTCCTGTGCTCAGTCATTGCCTGAAAGGGTTCACTGGTACAACTCAGCACACTACACTTTGGCTATTTTTTTTTTTTTTTTTTGCATCCAGC
>VXBW01007298.1:305630-345342 GCA_013400375.1 Thinocorus orbignyianus | reverse complement strand
TTGTCCACAGACAGGAAATTAAAAGAAAATATAAAAATATCTAACCACTGGTTATGCCCAATCCATAGGAACAATGTTTTGCCTGCCACGGTAATGAAGCAGCACTCTTCCTGGAGCGGCGCTGAGACTCCAGATATCGATCTCACCTTTCACAAATACCCACCGAATTAAATTAGGGGATGTAGTTCATAGGAATAAAATGAGACATTTCATAGAATCATAGAATGGTCGNTCCAACAGTTCCATGTCCTTTCTGTGTTGAGGACTCAAGAGCTGGATACAGGACTCCAGGTGGGGTCTCACGAGCGCAGAGTAGAGGGGGAGAATCCCCTCCCTGGCCCTGCTGCTCACACTTCTTTTGATGCAACCCAGGATACGGTTGGCTTTCTGGGCTGCCAGCGCGCACTGCCGGCTCATGTTGAGCTTCTCATCCATGAGCACTCCCAAGTCCTTCTCAGGGCTGCTTCTCACTTCAGGGTGCGGAATGAGACCCTCTACAGACCTGTCCTGTGTGCTGAAATAGAAGGAACAAATCCAGTTGCTTTTGGGTTTCTGAGGAACAGCGAGAGCAGAACACAAATTATTTATGAAGTATTTCATACCGTTTTAAAGTCTGACTTTATTACAGGTGGTAGTTTGAAAACTGTTAAGTGAAAAATAATAATAAATAAATCCTATTTTAATAGCACATTGGATGTGAATATTGCTGGCCAAGCCTGTTTCACAGCCCTGTGTGCACTTCGTGCCCTTCAAAAAGCAAATTCCTCCCTGTGGGTGTGGGTTCTCCGGTAGCTTTAGAGCCCACGTGGCAGGACACGCACCATCCTCCCGCTCCCCCTGATTTAGTCTGGGCTCCAGATGAAAGGCAGAAGCTGTTTTCAACAATGCCTTAATCAGATCACAGTCCCCCCGCCGTGGCCTCGGGGACCTGTGGCTGAGAGGAGGAGAGTCTCTGATTGATTCCCTGCCTGGAACTCACAGGGAGCGCAATTTGGAGGTGATGAAGTGAGAGAGAGGCAGGAGAAGAAGTTCTTGATGGAGCCGTGGTTGGGGTGACAATCAGGGAAGGGTTAGAAATAGGCCAGAGAGGAGAAGCTTGCCATTCATCCAGGGCTCGTTCCGTGCACGTGTTGCTCTTTCCCTCCGTTGCCCTCTGCACCCCTTTTATTTAAAAAAAACCCTCCCAATATTTTGACCAAGCTTCTGAAGTCACAAGCCTGAAGCCAGAATCCAGCAACAATTAGGAATTAAGTTTTAAAAATGCAATATTCAACCCTGTCATTTGGTCACCGTCTGCCCTGATCCCTTCGCAGAGGAAATTTCAGCCTTTCTGAAACCTGCACGCATTTTAGTGCCTTTTCCCCCTGATTTGTGCAGTGCAGAAACCATTCCTGCCTTTGAAAGTTGCCCTTTCTTTGCTAAAGACTTGTGGAATCCTCCTAGCACCCTTGCTTCCCATACTGCCATTAATGCAAATGAACCCACAACGATCAATATGAGTGGAATAAACTGATATAAAAATAAAATAAGCCAATATAAAAGTAAAATAAACTATGAAGGCTCCTTATTTGAGCATCGTTAGTTTGTAAGTGTTGGTGAATTGTAAAGCTCCTGCTTTTCTTGCCTCATGGCAAATCACCCCTGCCAGGAGCTGTTTGTCAACAGCTCTATGGGAAATCATGGCACAAAAGAGTTTTCACAGAATCACAGAATCTTCATGGTTGGAAGGGACCTCCGAGATCATCGAGCCAAATCATAAACACACAAAAAACCAAAGAAGAACCAAACAAAAAAACACCATGAAACAAATCACCCAACCCAACAATCTTGGGCACTAGAGCATGCCCTGAAGTGCCACATCGACACGTTTCTTAAATACTTCCAGGGATGGAGGCCCTCCTGGGCAGGCCCTTCCAGCGCCTGACCACNCCTCACAGCAAAGAATTTCTTCCTAAATCTCCCTTCTTCCAATTTAAAACCATTACCCCTTGTCCTGTCACTGCACTTCCTGACAAAGAGTCCCTCTCCAGCTCTACTGGAGCTCCCTTCAGATACTGGAATGACCCTACAGATCCATCATTGAAACTAACTCTTTGTATCAGAGAAGACACCGCTGCTTCTGCAAACTCAACCTTACGTCCTTTGCAGCATTCCAGCTCATTTAAGGCACCTCTGATCTTCTGGTGGGGAAGGTCAGGGGCCACCACAGGAGCAGGAAAAGCTGCTGCATCTTGAAAAAAGCCAAAAAAGTAAAAAAAAAAAAGAGCTTTTCATTCGCAGTCCAGACATGGGCAGCGTTCAACTGAGACACAAGAAAACCCGGGGGGGAAACTAAACCAAACATTCGGCTACGAGACAGGTTCTCACAGGGGGGGTTTTGACAAGAAGAAAGCCCTGCTACTGTCAAAGCCCTCCCTCCACCGGGAAGGCAGAGCTGGGAAAAGGATCCAGAAAACATATCTCAGTGCCCTTGTGTTTATTAAATAAGAAACCTGTTTAAATAGTGTCAACTGACTGAAGCAAAACAATACAGGCCAGGAGAGACTGTCAGGCCCAGCTGTGTGTTCGCTGGTAGTTTTCAAGCTTTTCTTTTTTTCTTCTCTCTTTTTTTCCTTCCTTTTTTTTTTTTTTTTTCAAGCCTGAAAAGTAAAAGCTGGTGGGAATTCAAAGTATGTGTATTAAAAGGCCGGGTTTTTTCAAGGGACATCAAGCATTTTTAGCATCCAGCCCAACTCCTCCACTGCTCTAATTTCTCAAATATTTATTAAAACCTGCAGAGAATCCTTTTTGCTGCCCACCAAAAGCCAAGGCCAAGGAGCCTGCATGGAGAGGGGGGAGAGAAGAGGCAGAGGAGAGAAAACAAGCTTTGTCCTGTACTTTTTTTTGGGTAAGAGGATGGTAAAAGAGTGAATATTTCAGAAGGCAAAGCACCAGCAGCTGGAACCGTGGCTCTGCAGAGCCCAAACACAGGGCTGGGGTGTGGGAATGGAAGGGAAGGTGAAAGGGAAACATTTCAGCCTTGCAGAGTTGGGGAAAAAAAGGAAAACACAACAGAAAAAAACAAACCATTATCATAAGGAGGAAAGAACAACGCGATTTGATTTGTGGAGAAAGAAAACGCTCTTGAATGTTTTTTGGTTTGGGATGGTCAAGAAGCTGTGGCTGCCCCATCCCTGGAGGGGTTCAAGGACAGGCTGGACAGGGATTAGAGCAACCTGGTCTGTTGGGAGGTGTCCCTGCCCATGGCAGGAGGGTTGGAACTGGATGATCTTGAAGGTCCCTTCCAACCCAAACCATTCTCTGATTCTGTCATGAGTTGGGTTTTTGAATGGGGAGATGCCAGAATGGCAGTGGGAGTCTGGGCTGGTGGGTTTAACCCCAGTGGGACCACCACTTGAGAATAAGTAGACATACAATCTCCCCTTGGGTACCCAGAGAGAAGGGCCATTGCACTTTGTTCTGACATCCTCACCCAGACAAAAGAATCTGCAATTTTAAGCCCAAAAGTGTTGGCAGTGGCTGCTCTTCGGGGACAAACAGGATCAGTTGGACTGACCCCAGACTGCGTTTGAAGCAGAACTACCTCCTGAAGTGTATCACGTTTCCAAGTCCTCAGCAGCACCTCAGGTGTCCTGGCAGGTCTTTAGAGCTTTTTCTTGCAAGATTAATCCCCTTTTGAAGATTTTTCTGCTGCTGGTGTAAATTACCTCACCCAGGCCAAAAGTCTGAACTTAAAATGTCTGCATTTTAAACTCGTTTCCTCTTATTTTAATATGGACACAATTTGTCTTTCCCTTTATTTTCCCTGCCCTTGGAAGGCCACTCCTTAAGGGGTAGATTAGTCCTCCCATCGCCCTATAGGAATAATCCAAAGGGGCCAAATCCAAGAAACCCAAAGGTGGTCCAACATTTTTGAAAGGTGACTTGTCAGAGAGGGACATGGAAATCCTGAAATAGTAATAAAATTAACAGTAGAGCTTGATGAAGCCAACCCAAACAGGTCAAGGGGAGCAATCAGGAATAGCTTTCGTTTTCTGGGTAAAAATAACACCAGTTGAGTTGGTGGCCCGTGTGTGACAGCGTTAGGTGTGACAAACTCCACGTGGAAAAGGGGAATTGCCAGAACTAGGGATGGGAAGTGGAAGAAGAGAAAGGTTTGTATTAAAGCTATGAAACGAAGTAAAGGGGACTCAAACCAGATGGGTTTTGCAGCATTTAAAAAGAAAAAAAAAATTTTAAAAAAATAAATATCAAAACCAGAGATAAGTTGGATGAAAAGTTTGTTGATGGTGTAACTAAAAAGCAGGTGTTTCCAAGTGTCCCTTCTTCAAAGCTCTCCCGACTGCTGTGGCTGATAACTGCTTATGCAGGTGGGGAGAGTCCCACAGGCTCAGGAAAGTACCCAGAAGCAAGGACACGTGAGAGTAAATATCGGCTCTTGGCTCGGCAGCAGAGCCTGAAGTCGCACAGGTGGCTCCGTGAGAGCCCACAGGCGTACGGAAATCACATCAAAGTTCTTCGGGTTGTTTTATGGAGTAGCAGATCAGAAAGCATTACTCCCAACTAAATTTGGAGGGAGCACAGGTGAATCCCTTCTAAATTCCCTCCCCATCTCTCCTGCAGCTCACTTTAGGTCCTTGAAGAGGCTCTAAGGTCTCTCTAGAGCCTTCTCTTCTCCAGGCTGAACAGCCCCAACTCTTCCCACCTATCTTCCTAAGAGAGGTGCTCCAACCCTTGGAGCATTTTGTGGCCTCCTCTGGACCCATCCCAACAGGTCCATGTCCTTTCTGTGCTGAGGACTCCAAAAGTGGACATAGTCCTTTCTGTGGGTTGGGTTTTTTGGTTTTTTTTCTGTTTTTTTTGTTTAGCAAAAATTATCATTTCAAGATGTGAGTTTCAAAGAAGCCCAGAAGATAAAGACACTGAGATCATGAAATGCTCTGGGTTCACAACAGCTCAGATAAAGAACAAGGTATCTGGAGGCAGAAGCGCAAAACAACGGCAAAAATCACATCACATTTCTTCTATGAATGAACAGCACGAAATTGTTACTAACCTGAAAAATGAACAAATTGGTAGAAAGCGCAGATGTATTTGAAAGCTTCAACACTCACCGAGTGCGCTTGTCCTCCCAAAATAAGGAAAAGAGTTTTCCTTAGCAACATCATCTGTAAATTAAGCACAGAAGAAAACACTTTATTTTTTCCCCGGACCGTTACTTGATATGTCCACCTATTATATATGCTGCAGCCCTGAGAAGGACTTGGTAGTGCTCGTGGATGAGAAGCTGGCAGCCCAGAAACCAACCCCATCCTGGGCTGCATCAAAAGAAGCGTGAGCAGCAGGGCCAGGGAGGGGATTCTCCCCCTCTGCTCTGTGCTTGTGAGACCCCACCCGGAGTTGTGTGTCCAGCTCTGGAATCCTCAACAAAGAAAGGACATGGAGCTGTTGGAACAGGTCCAGAGGAGGGCCACCAAGATTAGAGGGATGGAGCACCTCTGCTGTGAGGACAGGCTGAGAGAGCTGGGACTGTTCAGCCTGGAGAAGAGAAGGCTCCGGGGAGACCTGACAGCAGCCTTCCAGGATCTGAAGGGAGCTACAGGAGAGCTTGGTCAGGAAGTGTACGGAGAGGACAATGGGTAACGGTTTAAAATTAGAAGAGGGGAGATTTAGATTAGATCTTAGGAAGAAATTCTTTCCTGTGAGGGTGGTGAGGCACTGGAACAGGTTGCCCAGAGAAGCTGTGGCTGCCCCATCCCTGGAGAGGTTCAAGGCCAGGCTGGATGGGGCTTGGAGCAACCTGGTCTGGCGGGAGGTGTCCCTGCCCATGGCAGGGGGGTTGGAACTGGATGATCTTGAAGGTCCCTTCCAACTCTAACCATTCTATGATTCTATTAAATCATTGCCAAGCTAAAACCAGGGACTAAAAATTGATTTATAACTCCCAGAACTTACCGTGTGTGGAACTGGGAAGGTGACATGAACACCAGTCCCACCAGCTGAGGTCATTGCATGAAGTGGAGCCCAAAACCCAGACAAAGCGATCAAAGGACTGCCCAAACCAGAGACACGTACCCCACAACAAAGGTTAACCCCCACCAGAAATATTTGAGGGGAAAAAACAGAAAGAAAGAAACCCAACTCCTTCCTCAAGGATTCTTCAAAAATTACACCAAACTGTGTGAAAAAATGTAAAATTATCGCTTTGAAAGGTGAAGCACAGAAACCCCTTTCCTCAAGACCAAGAGGTGAGAACACTGACCCACCCAGATAGACAATCTTACCTGGAAAGACACACCTTTCCCTACCTTCCAAAGAAGCCTACTTCTTTCCCTTTAAAATGTTGCTGAATGTCTCCCCCCTTCACATTTTTTTCACAGACTTTTAGATATTTTTCAGATAGATTTTTAGATACATTTTTTTAAGACTTTTTTAATTGATTTTTTTTTTTTTTGCTAATTTTTTTAGGTAGACTTTTTAGATAATTATATATTGAATATATTATTATTGACAAATTTTAAAGATAAATTAGAGGGACCAATGGAAACAAACAAGATACAATCCCACCCTTTGTGTCTTTGGGGTTTTTTTTTGCTGTATTTCCATCCCGGCCGCGCCACCTGAGATGGGTTTATGCAGGCAGAGAGATATTTGGTGTTCACACCGAACTAAGCTCTGCAACCACGTCCATCCAGGCAGAAGTTTCACGCTAAATTTTCCTGGATACAGATCAAAAAAGCCCCCAAATTGAAGTCACTACTGTCTCGGTTGCTCTGTGTAATGAACAGACCGAGGTGGATCTCAGGATCACGTCCCGTTCCACAGCTGAGGTTCCTCGGCTGGACCAGCTCCGAACAGATTCTGTGCAAGTCTCTCAAGATTATTGACATCAAGAAGAAACACTAGAACAAACCATCCCAACTCAAACCAGGATTAAATTAAAACAGAAGCTTTCAAGGCAGAAAATGTAGTATCTATAGTTCCATGCTCCATCTTCCATGGAAGTATTGAAGTTATTCTTCCAAGCAGAACTATGAAGTTCTTAAAAATACTGTTTTTCAGCTGTTTCTGTAAGGAAATCCTTCCTGCTCTAAAGGGTGGCCGATGGACAACCAGTTATTATAAATATCCAAAAAAATTGGCACAGCAATGAAGAAATTCCTGCAGATGCTATGAATTATTTGGACGTCAACGGTCTCCAAAGCCAAGTTGCTCAGGAGAAACTAAAGGAGAAAGGAAGAGATTAAGGGAAGGCACAGAAGAAGTTCAAAGGCACAAGATCCCACCTGTATGGGTTCGCAGAGGTGGGAATGGGCACATCCCTCCCCCCAGCAAACAGAATTCAAGTGTTTTACCTAAAAGCAGAGAAGATGGAAGGATTTAATGAACACAGATGAGGGGGGCACACGACAGCAGATATAAAGATGGGAGGTTGGAACTCAATGATCTTTAAGGTCCCTTCCAACTCTAACCCTCTCTGATTCTGCTAATAGGCAGCAAAGAGTTTCTAAATTCAGATGAAAGGTTCACAGGCACCTTTAGGTGGTTCCAACTGACACGTGCCACCTCCAGACACTGACCTGCAGACCATGCAAAGCCAGGTCTGCAGGAAACTTCCATCCCAGGTACCAACAAGCAGCTTAAAAACCAACTGACTGCCATTTCTTTCTCCAACTACCCAGAAGTGGCAGAGAAAGAGGACAACACCCAGTGGCAAAAATTAAGAGTTCACCTTGCTCAAGGCCACCTCTTCTCTCTGAAATTATGCAGCAAAATTGACCCATCCTGAGAAAAACCACAAACTACTTCAGGAGTTGGAAAGCTACACGTGAAAAAGGAAGGGAACCAAGACCAGGATGGAAAGGCACCAGCAAACTTCCAACCACCCTCTTCCATTCCTGGGAGGAGACGCAGAACCTGAAAGACGTCAGGTTGGGAAGGCTTTAGAAGGTCTCCTTCATAACCCAGCCAAGACTTCATCAACTTATCTCTTTTGTACTCATGGTTGATGTTGATATTCAATATAAAAGTATTTTTATAATAAATAATACAGCTGTAACTCTCCATGTGTTACTGAGCACACGCTACGGGGTATCAGATACCCATACCCTTTGGTATTAAGTAATTAAGGCACAGAGTAATTAAGCACAGAGGCAGTAATTAAGCACAGAAGGGTCTTTTCTACCCTTCTCAGGAGCCTAGAACCCCAAACCTAAACAGAGCAGGGGGAAGGGCGAGCTATCCATCCCAGTTCTGTAATTCTGCATGTCCTGTGTAATCCTCCAAGTGATCGCTTCCCTCCAGCCAAGCAATTCCACACCATTCCCCTTCCGATCCTCCATCCTGGATTTTAACAGGACTCATTGTTCAAACTATATACATATACACACACATATATAGCCAAGATTTACAGATTTTTAGGTTTCTTACATAGCCACAGCTGTTTATCCCACCAGTTTATGCAGCACCATCCCACGCTGCTCCTTCCACCCACACCAACATCGAAGCGACTGGTCCCTTTGCCAAAACCCTCCGATCTCAACTTCTGCTCTGCTCCAGAAGAATCATTTTACAACACCAGAAACCACCTGTGAGAATCTTTAAAATAATTAAGACACACAGTCTGCCCATAACTCTCCCTCTTTCAAACACCAGCGCTGCCACCAGTGAGTTTCTGGCTATTTTATGTGTCTTAAGAACAGCATTCAATAAAAATCAGGTGCTTCCTTGGGGTCAAATGATTTATTTCCCTCACCCCTCCAAAAAAATCTCCCCCTCACCACATCTTCCAACCAACCACTTCCAGCCCCCTGAATCCGTAGCTCTTGTCTTAGTTTAAACACAAACTTACCAAAAAGAGCCTATAATTTCTAGCTGCTCTTGTAAGGTCCTACTAGAATACTCCACCAAAGCAAGAACCAAATCCACCCTCCTGATTTTCCAACTCTTATGGGAAGAAAGTGAAAGAAACATCAAACCACCAGCAACTAAGGAAAGGATGAAAATAAGCCAGGTGTCCTGCTAAAGTTAAACAACTAAACACAGTTCATTTTTTCTTATTTAATAAATAATATAAAAAAGTGAACCGTTTTTGGTTGGGTTTTTTTTTCTTTCTTTTTTACATTATTGGAAAAAAAGAGAACCAAAACAGTTTCTTCACTAACTCCAGCAATAATACAAGCGGTGATGACTTAGGGTTTTTGGATGGACATTCCATATGGAGCTGAAGTGGAGTCCAGCGTGCACGGCCTCACAACTACTGACGTCTTCTCCACTCCAGGGGTTGGTCTTCTTGTGTTGGGCTGGTTCCATGATGACCTCTCAGCGTTCATTCACCAAAAATGATTAATAAAAGTAATAAAAAAACCCAAAATCAATCATATTCCTCGGTTAACATTGAAAAAATACCTAATCCACAACAAGTTCCAACACCTGATGAAATGGTAACTGCTTCTATGATCTCATGAAGGTAACACGGATGGTCCATTACGCTTGTGACACCAACAGTAACATGGCATTGGATCTTCAGCCTTGAAGGAAGAACCAAAACCAAAAAAGAAAGGAAAAAGGAAAAGCAGGATAGTATATGCACAAGAGAGTACACTTGACAAAAACACTTCCATGTGGTTTACATTTCACTTTTATTTAAATCCTCAAAACTGCCCACATTGCAGGGGTTTTTCCTTGATGAAAGATGGAACTGAGCAGTTAATTCTACAAAATTACGGTAAAAACTTGCTCATTTCTCTACCTTATTGCTAAGAAACTTTACAGGTGCACAGTCTGTAAAAATAACCCTTTTAAGACTGAAGGTATACAACATGCTACAGGATTTATTCTTATTTTTATTTTATTTTATTTTATTTTTTTAAAAAAATGACCTTAGTATAGCACCTCCAGATGGGGCAAATGCAGTGCTGGACACAGACAGGACGTTTACAGAGTTAGAACTGCTCGTTTATTTTACAGCTTGGAAAGGGGAAGAAATTGTTCAGTCCTAAAAGGGTTAAAATAGAAACCCTAAATATACTTCTTTTTAATATTTTTTTTTAATTATTTTTTTTATTTCTAACAAAGCTGCCACTCAATCCCACAGTACAGTGCTTGAAAAACAAAAGTCAAACAAAAGTCTGGCACAGGAAAAGTACACACATTTGTTCAGTACTCATAAACACAGCTGCTTTTGAGAGAAAGTCAAGAATCTGCTTGATAATCCAAGAGCATCTTAAAGTTTCAAGACTGACAACCTCCACGGAGTCATTTAACCTACAAGTGGGTACCTTTGTGTCCAACAGATGATATATTTTCATATTTTTGCATACAGGGAACTCATCCTGATTTATATTCGTGTCTTTTCCAGGAACCACTCTGAACTCATCAATCTGGGCAACAGCAAGGACAGAAAACCATTATTAACACAGTTGTGGGATGCCCTTAGGGCAAATAATTAGGGGGGAAAAAAAACCCCCAAACCAACAAACCAGCAGCAGCAGATTATTAAAAGACTAAGCTAGTGTTGAATTCTGAAATGCAGTTCTGAACAAAAGAAAACAAGACAAGGCATAGTTAAATTTGAGCACTTAATTTGCTTTCTCTTCCTACAGTTGGGACTGTAACAACATTCTGAACAAGGACTCTATGTATATAGAATTAACAGCTAGACTTGAACAGTTTTACTAAGAGTTTTGGACTGAAACACTGTAGAAGTAGCTTTATGGAAATCTTGAGATATTGTATTACCATGAAAACAGATGAACAGCTCACAAGGCCAATAAACATAACGATATCACCCCCAGGGTAGAAAGTTTAGGAGGATAAAACATCAGACCGACTGGACACCTCAACAACAGGAAAGACCTGGAAGACCATTTCTGTACTAGGGAGTAACTACTGGCAACAACAGAGGGAAAAAACAGGGTTTAAAATGCTCTTGAAACTCAACAGTCTCTTTATTATTTATTTTTTCTTATTTCACCCACTTGGCTGTAGTGTGTAGACCAGCAGGAATGAGGGAAAGTCCTTAGCTTCTTTACAATTTGAGGAGTATTATATTCTACCGGGCAAAATTATTGCAAGTAAAGAAACTGAATATAAAAAGTATTGCATTTATATGTAAAAAAAATTGAAAATAATGAGTATAAAAGCCGGTGTGATGTCCTGAAAAAGCTATTTTAAATAGTCTTTGAAGGTTAAAAGGCTTGTTATGGTTTGCCTGTGTGGGTATCATGGTTTGTTCTTGGATACCCTCTAAATCTGATAGACATATCATGTTATTTTTCTCAGATTAAAACCTGTGGCTCTTGCATGATGCCGTACTGCAAGACACGTGCTTCTAACAAAAAACACTGTGAAATGATTCCTGCCACCACAAGGAAACCCAGGTGAAGTCGTACAGCAACACAGGAAGGTAAACAGGTTCGAGAGTCATTGCCAGTAAACAGCTGAAAGCAGAGATAAGGCCACAATGAATTCTGCCCTTGGTCACTGAACGGGAGAGGCATCCACCAGTGCTAGGAACCAGCGTCGCCACTGAGTTAAGTTTTGTTAACACAGAAGAGCAAAGAAACCCCAAGGCCTGTGGTAGGATATGAGCACGTTTTGGGAGGATTTGACTAAATATGCTTTTATAACCCAGTTCTTCCTTTAACCGCCTGGTTTTTGCACATGCAACAGGGCGCCGAAGAGGAGGAGTCGAATGGAGCATCAGAGGAGACAACGGGTGCTGAAACTGGAATAAGTGGTCAGAAATGAAAAAAAAATAACCAAAAACCACCAAAAAACAAAACCTTTTTTATGAAAACTGATAAACTCATAAAGCAAATGCACTGTAGGAAGCCACGGGTTCACATTTACACGGGGGTCGTGGCTTTGGGGTCTAGAGAAGGTGGAACGCGCCATCGGATCCGTCTTTTGGCTTTTGGGGAGGAAGGTCAAGCTACCAGAACTTGTCTATGCCTAGTTCTGTGACTACAGATGAACTAGAGGGGTAGACTTTTCAAATACAAACGAAGAGAGGCAGGTCCACAAAAAGAGAGGGATGACAAACCACGGCAGAGTCAAAATGGCAACACAAAATGCAACAACCAACCAAGTCAAAGTGCAAATGAGCCTTGAATTGATGATGGAGAGGAGACTTGAGCGTTGCACGAGCTGTTGGCAGGGAAAGAGAAAGCCACAGGAAACCAAGGATGGGAGGAGTTGACATCTTCATAGTGCTTTTAACCAGTTTCTATTTGCCCATTTCTAAAGTAAGAAAATTTACTTGCTAGTTATCACGGTATGATCACTTCACAATGAAAGCACGTTCTCAATACAAGTGTTACACCAAAACCTGGCCTAATTTACTGAACAGTTAATGAAGAAAAACATGCTGGCTGTGATTCTTGTGTGATGAGGGGGCATCACCTACCAGATCCCATTGGTAGCACACACTTCTCATGGTATCTTAGTTACATGCCAACAAGACAGAAGACATGCTGCCAAATGAAAGTCATTGGGAACATTCCACTCTGGAAATAAAACATTTAACTTACACTTAATACAAATTATGTACAAGATTAGAAAAAAAAAAAACAACCTGAACAGATCCTGAAACGTTTTCAGATGCAATATGACTGAGGGAGGAAGAGAGGGAGTAACCCAGTAACAACTCTTCAAAAACACCAAGGTATGCCTGTGACACCAACAATCATCAACGTGACTGCTTGAGATGCCACTTTAAAAGAAAAAAAGAGAACAAAAACTCATGTAATGTTAGAACCTCATGAATTATCACTATAAATACATATTTTAAAAAAGGAAAAAAAAAACAGAAATAACTATTAACAATGACTGAAAACAGAGCACTAAAGTTAACATACATTGCATGTATTGCAGGCAAGGCAGAGGCATTTCTTTTAAAGCTTTTGCACAGACTTCATATAATCTTAAAAAAAATATGCTGGCCTTTACAAGGTTCTACTTGCTGAAATAAAAACAATTTCAGTTCATAAAAAGTCACAAGACTTCAGTTTAAAAAAAGGAACAGTTCCAGCCACAGACCAAAAATATATATTTTTTTTTTTTTTTTTAAACTGGAAGAGTATGGTAATTAGATTATACAAGCATGGTCAGGCTTGGAACCTGAATATACTTCAGAGCAAAAGCTCAGAGGAAAAAAAAAAATATAAACTATTTGGTAACAAAAGTGTACTATATGTTGTGATACAAAAAAGGTATGGTGAAAATGTACCTTTTATACTAAAGCTTATACAAGTTCCTTGGTCCATAAAAACTATGTTGTGTTCATGTTTTCTAGTTTGCTCAACATGTATCCCAGCCACTTTTTTTTGTTTCTTGCCCATTAAAAAAAAAAAAAAAAACAACCAAAAAAAAAAAGAACCCAGCTGAAAAATAGATTTTTCAATAAAGTTCTTACGTTTTGGATGTTGGTTTTTGTTGGTTTGTTGTTGTTTGTTTTCTTTTTTTAAAATTTTTTCTTTGTTTTTTTTTTTTTTATTGTGGCTTCAATTATTTCAGATCAGCCCTTGCAGGTAACAAGGGTTTGAATAACATCACCCAAAATGGAAAGGTGTTTTCCCAGGAAACCACAAAAAAAAATATTGTTCAAGTTCTCTCGAACGTAGCGCTTCAAAAAACACAAAAACAAAACCAAAAAGTCAGTTAAAAGTCCAGACAAACAGCAGTAGTTAGGAAACTACAGTGGCTGTAGATGATGTGACGCTGGTTGGGTTTGTGCTGACGTTTGTGTAACTCCCCTCGTTGTTTGTGTTTGTCTCGCTGGAGGCCATGAGGCTGGAGTTGGCTCTGAGGATGGCCCCGGCGGCGCTGCAGTGCGGTCGTGGCCCCGGCTCCGGCGTGTAGGTGAAGGTAAGGCTGGTGGAGTAAATGATGCCGTCGTTACGGACCAAAGTTACTGGAACCTGCACTGGTTGACGGACCCACCTCCAACCCTCTCGAAAGGCAGAAATGTCTGGAACAACACACAGCATGCTCTCTGCGCATCTGAAAAACAGGAGAGCCTAATAAAACTTAAGTTTAAAGAAGACAACAGAAGAATTCATTTGCAAGGGGCACACAACGATCACCCAGCCCAACCGCTTGAGCACGTCACTTCTGGTCGGCCCTGAAAGCACGTCAAGGCATCGCTCAAGCGCCTCTTAAATGCTTGGGGCACTGACCACCACTCTAGGAAGTCTGTTCCAGTGTTTGACCACCCCCTGGGAAAAGAAATGGTTCCTCAAGTCCAGTGTGAACCTCCGCTGGCACAGCTTTGAACCATTGGCCCAGGGAAGTTGCTGATAGCCCATCCCTGGAAGTGTTTAAGGCCAGGTTGGATGGGGCTTTGTGCAACCTGCTCTAGGGAGAGGTGTCCCTGCCCATGACAGGGGGGTTGGAACTTGATGATCTTGAAGGTCCCTTCCAACTCTGATCATTCTATGATTCTATGATTCCTGTGTATGATAGAATCACAGAATGGTTTGGGTTGGAAGGGACCTTCAAGACCATAGAGTTCCAACCCACCTGCCCTGGGCAGGGACACCTCCCGCTAGAGCAGGTTGCTCAAAGCCCCATCCAGCCTGGCCTTGAATCCCTCCAGGGATGGGAAGTATGGATCCCAGGGAAAAGAGCTCAGGCACCTCCCTCTCCACATCCACTTCTCCAGAAGCTGCAGAGAGCAACGAGGCCACCCCTCAGCCTCCTTTTCTCCAGACAAGTCCTCAGTTGCTTCTCCTAGGACACTCCTTCCACCAGCTTTGTTGCCCTCCTCCGGATCATTCAAGCACCTGAACATCCTCCTTAAATTGTGAGGCCCAAAACTGCACACAGGACTCAAGGTGAGGCCACACCAACACTAAATACAGTGGGATAATTGCCTCTTTTTAGCAGCTGTCAGGAGACATCGGTGACAAACATTAAACTTTCTATCACCCAGTACCTCCAGATCCCTTTCTGCACCCGTGAGTGTATACACATAAACACACACTCTTCAAAGGGTTCAGTAAAGCATAATCACCATAAAAGTAGTAGGACATACTGTACCTGTACATGGTTTCAGCTTCCACATCCCCAAACCAGACACGTAAATTTGGAGTGAAGTTCTGTCCTGTAAGTTCCAACATTGCTACATCCCCGCCGCCGTTCAACTGGAAATTGAGCGAGGAGGAAAAAGAAAACCAGAAGGAAATCCACAAAAAAAATAATAATGCATTAATAGCAATAAACACCCCCCTCTCAGAAGAAAACAAAATAAATTCTTCCCATGTGTACTCTTGTTCCATCAGCTGGATAAAACGGAAAGAAACACACCTACACAACTGAGCTGCAAAGAAGTAACACCTCTGAAAGACACTGCCAATTAGTTTGATATCCTCAAGGAACTTCTAGGTTTTGACAGTGTCTACTTAGAAGTCAACCAGGCTTTGAAAACAAAGAGCAAAGAATCTTTCAGAGAACATGTTAGAAGGGCTTTAAGTTCTGCCAAAGCAGCAGAATGCTGTTTTTCTTAATAAGGTTTCAGTCTGGCTCTCTTTGATCTACAATTGATTGTTTTAAGAGCCAAAATGAACTTCTAAATAATCAAACAGAAGTCTTTAAGATATCACTACCATAGTCTTTTAAGAAATAAAACTCTTAATGGATAGAATATTAACATAACTCTTGTGGTGGACAAGTTCATGTATTCTGAAATGCAGGTGTAAAAAATTATAGCAACATAAAGGCATTTTCTGATTTATAAAGCTAGTTGGAATGTTTTCCTGCAGTATTCCACAAAGGTACCATGAAGGTTAAACCAGTATGACAAAAATAAGCTGATATAAGAGAGTTTATGGAAAAAAAAACAAGCAAAAGGAACTTACTTGAAGACTTTCTACTACAGGCACAGGTGTTACTGGAGCATGGACGGGTCCCATCCCCTCATAAAAGGTGTATTCGGCTTTATCTGTGCTAATGATTGTCCAAGAAGCTCCATCGTTAATCATTTCTTTATTTGGTTCTTTTGGGCATGGAGTGGCCTTAGAAAAGAAAGAAAAGGTTTAAATCTGTCCTGTAGATTCATCTGTCAAATCACAGAGCTAAAAACCACCTCAGCCAGTAACGACGTCTCAAAAACATGTTTCCTTATGTTTTTCCTCTAAAAAAAATCACCTCAAGAGATACTCACATATTTTTCAGCAAAACTAGGTGAAAATTAAAACTTTAACTCCCTTGTGATACTGTCATCTCATCAGGGGTTTTATTTTAGCTCAGCTTTCAAAGTTTTAGCATTATTCAATAGCCATAAACCAACAATCTGCAGCAACCTGAAGTGGTAATTTTAAAATAAATCTTGTTTAATTAATGCAAAGTGACTAAAACAGCTACAGCCCCAAGTGGAATGCTTGTCATTAGTTATGGTTTACATCTGGCCAAGATTTGTTCTTTTTTTTCCCTTTTAGCCATCCACAAAACCACGGAAAACACGAGCTTCTAATTGCAGCATTTGTGCAAAGACACAGGAGAGAAGCTGAAATGGCAACCTTGGAAATGAGTCAGAAATATTCACTCTCCCCTTGTAAATATTAATAATATATTAGCATATATACATAGACANCATTCTATGATTCTATGATGTCAGAGAAGCCAGAGTTGCTTCTGTATTCAGCCCTTTCCACAACGTACTTTGAGAAAGATCAAACAGCAAGGCTGATCCTGAGGTATCACAATTCCCATTTCATAACTTGATAAAGGTCCATTCTCCTTTACAAGAAAATATATTAATAGATACATCTCTGCCGTGGATAGAATCAATAGATGTGATCCCTTCTGAGCCACAAGTCAGAAATAGGTTTCCTGAAATACGAAGAAAGCTTCTCACATTCTCTTTCCACCATCCCAATTCAGGATAGAAGGCAACTGGGCCTTTTCCAATCCTTCTTGTCCCTCCCCTTAAATCAAGGGAAATCTTTACAAAGTTAGCTTCCCGCTTTCCTACCTCTACCTTTCTCACCCAAGAAGCTACAGCTGTTCTTCAAAGGAAGTTTTAGGTCTTTCCCAAGTGTGGCCACCTTCCTGGAGCACAGTGTTCTCTCTCAACACCCTTTGGTATTTGAGCAGCAAACTGAAAGTCGCAATACTTTGGTAGGTCTGAACTCGGTCACACTCTTGTTACTCTGATGGGAATTACCATGCTGAAAGTCTGCTAAAAGCACACTTAACTCACACATGAGATTAAACTCACAATCTGTTAATGTACTGTATAAGCTTTCAAAAGAAAATATTAGATTCACATTCAAAACCAACCACAAAACCAGCATTCACACAGATTTTGGGAGCTTTTGGGAAAACATCGCAACCACACCTCCCATCTATTGAAACAGTTTTAAACAACTCACTTGAAACTGGATTATTCTCTCCTGGGAAAGGCACAAATACATTCTCTCAGTGTCTTTAAGGTAAAATGCACATTTATGGAGCTGCGATACTGGATCATCTGCATCCAATAACGCCGTTTGCTTATCTACTTTTCGAATTATCTGCAAATGAAAATTGCACAAACATATTTAGGACAATTTCTGTACTTCAGTGCACTGGGGATTACGGATGTACTGTTGGTAAAGGAAGTGAAAGCTCCTTTTTGTTTCAAAATTTCCACGCCTCCTGCTTTAATACCAACATTAGATTGATAATTCTTAATGCTTTTAAAAGCAAGAACACAACACTGAAGTGACACTCGGTACTACAGCTTCAACGTGCTGCATGCATATATTTTATATATAAAATATATATATTTTTTAATCTTTTTTTGCTATAAGAGTGGGGAAGAAACTTGAAGCTTCAGCAAAACACTACTTTTGTTCCATTTCCTGGTACAAAAGAGCAGATCAAGTATGAATAGACTTCTCCAGAAGCTTCCACCCCTGACAGCATCAACAGCACTTGGTGGCAGATCAGTTGCTGGGTGAGAACAGTTGAAAATAAAGATTTGAAGATATTGAGATGGCCTTAAAGTAGAGTTTTGCAAACACAACAATCGTGGTGTATCTTAACAAAAGTGGTCATCGAACGTTAAAGACAACTGCCAAGAAGAACCATTCCTTACATCTGGCAGCTCAGTGAAAAAATTACCAGCTGACTTAATTCAGAGCTGTTATACTAATTTATTTGGAAAAATTAAAAAGTTATTCCTTTACAGACAGTAGAAATCTGTAGCTTGGAATTTTAACCCAACTTCTAGAAAAAAGTTTTTAACACTTCTTTTATGCAACAGCAGCAGAAGCAGCAGCCAAAGTGCTTGAAGATTTCTAAGCCAACCATGTCCTCTGGGATTTCTAATGATAATAAATGGCATTATTAGCAATATACGTTTCCAGGTTAACTTCTTTCTTCTATTAACCCCCAAAACGTCTGCAAGTTACCTTTTAATCCTATCACCTTCAACCAATCTTGTAAGGTAGCACAACAAACATTCCCAACAGCAACCAAACCAGGAACCTTTATCCTGAATTTGTTTTAACCTATTCCTACCTCTAAGTAAGTTTGCTGGAATCCAAAATGATGGCATCTGCTTTTGGCAGGAAGAAAAGATTAACATGAAGCTCACCAATAAAGTGAGTTTCTTTTATTGAATTTCATGTGCACTGAACCAGATCAGTAGCAGGTCTGAAAATTTCTGCCAAATAAAGTGATTTTTTTTAAAATGAGGAAAAAAAATCTCTTTAAATGATCATATTATAGCATTTAGTCTGATCAGGCTATTTTCTTTTTTAGCTAAGTTTGATACTAGGAGAGAATTCCTCACTACAGCCCTAGTAAAATAAATCTGGGAAGAGGGACAAAACCCTGCCTGCAGGAAAGGCTGGTTTTACATTGGTGCATTCTAGAACTTGTTTCTAACGAAAAGTGGAATTAGCAAAGCCTTGTATGAAATTTGTAATGGGCTGAAAAGCCACAATTTTCACAGATGATCTCAAGTGAAGCACTGTTTATGACCAGTGGCATCAAATTCCACTTAGGCTGGCATTAAGTGAGTAACATAGTGGGGAAAAGCACTTGTAATCATCCTTAAATTTATTCCTAAAATCTGTTACTGTGTACCCAGCAATAAAATAAGTTCTTTGGTTCACAAGCCTGAACTGGTCATAATCATTTTAGCATCTGTGACAAAGACAAGTGCATAAACTGCCTCTTTCTAGAATAAATATTATTCCAAAGGCATAGCCAATGTTCCATATTTAATCCAGACAGTATTAATAAATGCCCAAAATGCTTTTGCAAACTGATATTGATAGAATTACGTATCCGTAGATGTACACAGAAGTGGTTTTAGATTCAGATCCATAGAGCATTGGTAAAGCTGTGCTGAACTTAACAAATGGAACAGCCCTACTGGCTGCAGAAACTTCCCATCTATTTAATACTCATATTTAAGCATTTTCCTACACTGGGCCCTACATTAATGTCTTCAAAACACATTTTCTTAAGAACAGCTTGCAGATTAACCTACTTTGGCAGGTCTGAATTCTGAAAAATTCTGTTTACAAGCTGTTCCCTGCTTACAGAGTTAATCTGCAGATTTTAAAACTATGCTTTTACTAAAATTAACACCATTTTCTACGTAAAATACGTGTTACCAAAAGCAAATACACAAAAGCCAAAAACTGTAACCAGTGCAAACCCAGCTATGAGTAGCTGTCTACAAATTAATTACAACAGTGGAGAAATGAAACTGTACCAGTCTTGGGAGTGCCATGCCAGTAACTGAGCAGACAAGTTTGACAGTCTGCCCGTAATGAATGTAGCCGTCTCTCACTGTGAATTCTTCTCCTTCTGATTCATCATCGTCCACTGCAGTGAAAACAGGAATTTTCATGTTATTTGTTTTAATTGCTGTCCTCCTCGAGAGGAGGAACACTTAACATCACACTAATTCCATCAAATACACACTCAATAACAACAACAATATAATTATCTGTATATAGGCAATTAATATAGAGAAAAAAAAACACAGGACTTTCTTTTTTTTTGTGGGCACAGAGGAAAGGAGGTGAAAAAACAAACATATTGCTTCATTTTTACTTACAGAGGTGAATGTAAAACGCTCCCCACTGTTGTGAACTGGCATGGAAATTGCCACCTTCTACGTGCAAATATCTGGTGCTAACTGTTTGGGATCGAAGTCTATTAAATAGTGCCACTTTTGTCCCTGACGCAATACATACTGCAAGGAACACACACAGACTTGAGATTATAAAAATGACTTCATTATTACACAGAAAAAGGAGCAAAGAGTCACAAACACAGTAAAACAAACCGCTGAATAATAGAAATCAAGAAGAAAGAATTCTCAACTATTGGTCAATTTAGAAAATCTTTAGTTTTGGTCTGTCACAAATATAATCACGAAGTTCAAGTGGGATAGCACACACAGTGGTTGTTCTCCAAAGGCATGTTGTTGGTTCATGGAAGGGAGCCTGCAGGAGAGCTGGGGAGGGACTCTTTGTCAGGAAGTCTAGTGACAGGACGAGGGGTAATGGTTTTAAATTGGAAGAGGGGAGATTTAGATGAGATATTAGGAAGAAGTTCTTTCCTGTGAGGGTGGTGAGGCACTGGAACAGGTTGCCCAGGGAAGTTGTGGATGCCCCATCCCTGGAAGTGTTTAAGGCCAGGCTGGATGGGGCTTGGAGCAACCTGCTCTAGGGAGAGGTGTCCCTGCCCATGGCAGGGGGGTTGGAACTTGATGATCTTTCAGGTCCCTTCCAACTCTGTCCATTCTGTGATTCTATGATTCACAGAATTTGGGCAAGTGCTTGCCAGCTCAAAACTCCTGTTCACAGCTCTCTGGCAACCGATTATTTGAGCAGAAGCTTTAGCTTGCCCTCACAAAGTACTTAGACAACTTCCAGCAATCGTTAGAAATATTAAGTATAAAGAAAAATTAATCTTCAAAATCACAGTCAATTGAAATGCAGACAGATGTAACTTGTAAAATTGCAACCATGCAACTTGGCATTTTCTCAGAGCTGAACTTACTAATCATTTAAGAGAGAGAAATGCTAAGTCTGCTCCCCTAAAAAGTATATAAACCCAGCCATTTTGCTATCAAAACGGGCATGTTTCTTCCACTTGGTTCATATTTACTGTAGATGAATGCTCTGTTTATGATCACTGTCCCCCAAGACTATCTGTCTGAATACAAAGCCATACTCTGGACCCACAACTGCACAGCAAGAGATTGCCTTTAGCCAAGTGGCAAGGGAGCCATCCCAAGATCCACATCCCAGAGATGAATGGGGTCCAGCCTGACACGGATGGGAGAGCCTTTTAAAGCACTGGTGAAGAAAGGGAGAAAAATCAACCCCAAAAAAGGGTGACTTTTGAGTGGCATGGTGGGCAAAAACCCAAAATCTTTGGAGGAAAAGCAATATTGCTCCCAATTATACACTAGCACCAGAGATACCTTTAGGTGAAAAATGGCATAAGAAAATAAATCCGGGTGAAATATCACCATTTAGATTTCTTAAAACAATTACTTAAAAGGAACCAGGTAAAACATTAAAAACAAAAGTCAATAGGAATAAAGGCATGAGGCAGAAAGAAAGAAGCTGGCTGTGATGTGGCGCAGGGCAGTTGGGATAACGTGATGCTACCCATCTATCCCTAACTAAAAGCTATCTCTGATACTCATCAAAACATCCTCAGCACCAGAGGAGCATGGCTCTGAGAGACCCAACAACAGTTGAAGCTGTTGATGCCCTGTCCCTGGAGGGGTTCAAGGCCAGGCTGGATGGGGCTCTGAGCAACCTGCTCTAGGGAGAGATGTTCCTGCCCATGGCAGGGGGGTTGGAATTTGATGATCTTTAAGGTCCCTTCCAACTCTAACCATTCTATGATTCTATGAACACAGAAGGCTGAAGGCAGAACGTTCTTCAAGCCTTTGTCTACAAGGACTCACTCCTCCCAATAAAACCTTTTTGGTGAACCTTTTATATATACTAAATAATTCACTGTGACTGCATAAAACTCAGTGTATATATTGAAATACCTTAAAACACAGTTCTAAAATACATTAGAAACAACAGAAATTGAAAATTTAATTGCATAACACTGTAAAAATACTTACAGTCTGCATTTTTCAGTGACTGTTTCTTTTTAGAAGGTTTGGAGATGACTTTGATCCGTTTACTGAGGAACACACCAATGTCGTCGCTATTGCCATAGAACATTTTTACCGATAACATGAAGTGCTTTCTCTTGTCTGAGTCTGATATGTATAACGTTTTGGCAGTGCAATAATTCTGTAGGTGAAAACACACTGTTGTTTCTTCTTTCAAGTCAACCCAGTTCAAATAACCACATATATTTTATTACAAATAGGAAAAGTGATGCAATAGTTTCTAAAACAGACCAAAATCTGCTTTTTCATCTCTTCCACAAGGGTATCTTTTATGACTAAAGGTTTAGCTTTGTGAAGTCTAACACCTGACTTCAGTCCTTTAGCACCTTCTATATTCTTTCTTCCCAAAGATCCTTCCCAGGACTGGAAATGAGATGATCAGAGACTATAAACTGTGAGTGGAGGTTAAGAGCATACTGAAAATGACATCTGAGTAGAGCTATACGGGCAGAACACTGGGCATACACAAGAGGCTGCCTGCACAGAAAATGTGTTGAGCCAAACAACTGGGCTTTGAAACACTCAAAAGTTACTTTCAGCTAAGTGCTTACTCTAGGTGACAAAAGGAGCTTAAGGAAAATAATCTTAAAAAGCACTTTTGTTATTCTTTTTCTATTCAGTGACACACAAAACATTCCTAAGTAGACTGTGCTGGAAGTAGCAGGTAGCGATAAACCACCGCTTCATAAAACAACAGCTAAAATGAGCCCTCACGTCTTGCCACTTCTATTCCAACTGTTTAAGTCATCACAAAGATCTTAAAAACCCCATCCTTGTAGCAAGTTATATTACTGTATATCTATTAAATTTATTAAGATGCTATTTTAATTGTATTTTTACACAAAGGGATTTAAAGAGCACTTCCAGTAGCAGATGTTGTTCAGATACTTCCTTGATGAGATGATCCATTTATGCAAACCAGGGAGAGGGATGAGGAATTTGGGCCAGAAACCTTACTTCAGTAACCCACTCGGTGCCTACCAAAGAACCTACTGACTCTGCATCATCATCTACAAGTGCCCTGCCACGATCCCACAAAGTAAATCCACCCATTCAGTTGTTCTAGGTATTTTTAAAGTTTGGGGTTTTTTTTTAACCACTGGTGGAGTATCTACTACATTATAACAAAAATAAACTTTCTTGAAAGATTGCACCGTGTAGCTAGAACATCTTCTGCATTCATCTGAGTGGTTTATTACAATTCTTCTACCTTTCCTTCCAAGTTCAGCTGCTGCATTTCTTGGTCACTGTTTCCTATCCCGATGAAGGCGCAAGGTTGTGACTCCTGCTCAGTGCAACCATCCCGTTCCATTTGCTCTTTTTTTTTCTTCCATCCACTGCCCATAAGATACACACACGGAGGAGGACAAAAGAACCTGAGAACCGAACACACATTAAGAGATTACACACAGCTTTCAGGAAAAGATGACTCCTACCTTATACAGGTAGGATTTTTTATTATTCAATTTGTCTCAAGTCAACCAAATTCATGGAATATTTATATTAAACACCAGATAAAACTCATTAGTAGAAGCCAGTTTTAGTATGAAAATCAAGTCCAATGCACTTCTTTATCTCAGCTATTCAGCAAAATTCCCAGTTTTAACAGGTATAAAACACTTTTTTAAGCAGTGAAATTCTTAAAAGATTAAACCAAAGTCCTGAGTCAATCATCACATAATAATAAAGTGTAAAATATTAAGGATGTATACAAATACATTGAAAGATTTGTAGTAATTTCAGCTAATGCACACAATTAATATCTACTCTTTGTTATAGGAAACAAACAACTGCATTTTAAGTTTTACTGCAATTCAAAGTGTCTCAGTGGTTATGATCATGAGCAAAAATTACCCCCTGCAGACAAAATAAAAAAATCCAAGTTTCTCTCTTGCCAACAAATCCACAGTGAGAATTTTTCACTTATTTTTGCTCTATTTGGAACACAACAAGAGTGATGATAGACCAATCTGCATACAGCTTAAATGTCTACAAATGTCCTTCAGAAGTATCATGCTCCCGTTTGGAAAAAAGCAGCCTACAAAAGAGAATTTACAGAAAGTAGCTCCTCATGTGACATCAAAAGATCTGCATGACTGAGAAACCTGTTTATTTGTGAAACTGCTCCTACAGATCACTTTTTAAACTTAGTCATTCTAAACAAATACAAAAGAACTCTGTATTTTCCTCCACTCTGATAATCTTTCAGCAAAGAGTCATCATAACAATTATTTGCTCCTCTTGTTGCCTTCACACCGTTCTGAAGCACAGAAATTTCGATAAATAGGGAATTATGAGTTAACAGAAAGCCACCTGCAGAAGCAAACTATTCCAAGTTTAACAACTAACCTTCCTTCATGTGCTTGTTGCATCCGTTTTAACTATTTGTACTTCATGCTTTGGAGTATTATGGACAGAGGAAAGCTCTGGATTTTTTTTTTTCTTCCAATTGAAAACACAAGAGAACAGGTAAAAACTTGCCAATGTGCAAAGCAGACGTTTCCTGAGCAAACTGTCACCTCAAGAAACTACACAGTGAACTACCTCAAGAATAAAATTCAACACTTTCACAGTAGAAGTGCAAAAGAACTCTTCCACCAGCCCAGCCGTGAATCATAAACCTGAAATTTATAGTTATCCAACACCAGAAAATCAGAATAAATAGAGAGAGTATGCAGTCATAAATGTTATCAGATGGCACACACTCTGTATTGCCTTTTTGATTGCTATTATGCTTTCTGCTTCTTATCTTCCAGCTTTCTTCAAGAAGATGTTGAATGATGTAGTAGGTGTGTATTTAAGAACACCGGGAGTTTGTGGTGTTCCTACTACAAAGTTTTGATCTCAAAACCAGGAATGAAGAAGGCCAAGGGAATCCTGGCCTGCATAGGGAAGAGTGTGGCGAGTAGGTTGAGGGAGGTCATTCTCCCCCTCTGCTCTGCACTGGTGAGGCCACAACTGGAATTACTGCATCCAGTTCTGGGCTCCCCAGTTCAAGGGAGACAGGGAACTGCTGGAGAGCGTCCAGCGTAGGGCAGCAAAGATGATGGAGGGATCAGAGCACCTCCCTTAGGAGGAAAGGCTGAGAAAGCTGAGACTCTTGAGCCTGAAGAAGAGAAGGCTGAGGGGAGATCTTACAAATATCTAAAGTGTGAGTTGAAGGAGGATGGAGCTGGACTCTTCTCAGTGGTTCCCAGCGACAGGACAAGGGGCAACAGCCACAAACTGGTACATAGGAAGTTTCATCCAAATATGAGGAAAAACTTCTTTAGGATGAGGTGCCAGAGCCCTGGCAGAGGCAGCCCAGGGAGGGTGTGGAGTCCCCTTCTCTGGAGATCTTCAAGCCCCACCTGGATGCAGCCCTGAGGGATGTGCTCTGGGCAATCCTGCTTTGGCAGGGCAGTTGGACTGGATGATCTCTAGGGGTCCCTTCCAACTCTGACAATTCCCTGATTCCATGAATACATTTTCTACTTTTTAACTTCTAAATAGCACAGATGACACGATCTAATTTCCCTTAAAAACTTCCCTACCCAAAAATAATCTTAAGAGGACTTCTGCTTGTGATGCAGACAGTGCAATGGTCAAAGTTATAAAATTTATATTAAAGTACAATGTATTTATTGACTTTCTACTTGACCAATTTAATTTATATGCCCTACATCATCCCACATCTATATGTGAACACTGTAATTGTTGGAAGAAATCTGTTCTGAGACTCATCTACTGGTTGCTGCAAGTTTTGGCATGTTTTAGAAAAACAGAAAACCAAACCAAAATAAGAAATAAGAGAAATTACGCTGACAAGATTTCTACTGTAGACAATTGTGATCAATTTAAAAAAAAAAAATATATATAGATATACACAAATAAGAGTCACGTTTTTATTAGATTGGAAGTGGTCAAGCAAGGGCAATGATCATGCCCAAGTACTGTTCGGGAGGTCTACTCTATTTTGCCATCCCAGACAGGGGAAATACAAGGGTGGTCTTCTATGAGCAATACTTTTCAAATGGGGGTTATGAACCAACTCCAAGTTTAGGAAGTGCAATTTTTTGGAGAAAGAAACTTCACATAACAGATATATATATCCAGGAGTTTATCTTTCAGAAACAAAACTCAAGTTGCCAGCAAAAGCATACCACGTATCTAGTCAGCTTTTGAACTCTCAAACTCAAATGATAATACAAGATCCTCTGAAGTGTTAATGGAGGCATCCCACTAATTTTCTTCTCAACATCTATAAGCTATCCCCATCCCTGGAAGTGGTTAAGGCCAGGCTGGATGGGGCTTGGAGCAACCTGCTCTGGTGGGAGGTGTCCCTGCCCATGGCAGGGGGGTTGGAACTTGATGATCTTGAAGGTCCCTTCCAACTCTAACCATTCTATGATTCTATTTCCAATAAAGAAACTGTACACAGACTAAAAAACTAATATCAACCTTTATTAATGGAGCAACGCCTTGTCAAAAAAACCCCAAACCAAACCAAACTGTATTCCAAGTAGGCATAACAACACATAGCAAACATCACACACGTATCTCTCTTCCTCATGTATTCTTTTGTATTTATCTTACTGGTTAGAACACAAGAAAAAAAAAAATCCCAAGTTTTTTCATCTTTCTTATTTTCAGCTTTACTCTAACCCAAGTCCTTTGAACAACTATGGCCACTAGATGGCAATGAAGACCTATAAGAAACTATAACCCACTGATGAAGAGAAAACGAGCCACAACAACTAAAGTGCTCTTTTAAAATAAGAACACAGAGAAAAAAGCTTGGAAGACTATTACTTACTGAACAAAAGAAAGAAACTTCTGAAGCTGAGACAATTTTAAGTTTGGTTAGAAGTACTGAACAAGAAGAAAGAGGCTGGACACTCACAATTTGAGTGTTTTCTTATGTGTCAGTCTCTTCCTCATCCTTCAGACATAGACAAGTACAGTCTGGGGGCTGTTTACTTCATAATTACAATCCCAGAGGTGTCCCTGCCCATGGCAGAGGGGTTGGAACTTGATGATCTTGAAGGTCCCTTCCAACTCTACCCATTTTATGATTCTATGATTCTATGTATAGAAGAAATGAACTATAAATTTCTATCCAATATAGTGTGAGTAAACCATGAGTATTCTTATATTCCTAATTTTCACCGAGTATTAAAGAGTCTTTGATATGTATAAAATAAGTGCTGGATACAGATTCTCTCATTAATAAAACATTTCTGATGTAAATAGGAATGTAAATGTTCATGTGAGAGGTTTGCTTTCAGTTAAGTATAAAGAGGAAAAGAAAAAATTCACCTCCCCAAAATTAGTCAAGTAATTTCCAGTATTACTGATGGGAAATAAATTAGGACAACATTTGATGGAACAAATGAAAAAACTCTTCTTCGACCTTTGATTTACATTGTCTGCCTCTTTTCAATTTAACCACAAAACTAAAGTAAGACTGAGTAGGAGGTGAAATTTCTTCTGAAGTATTAACCTGACCTATATAATAAAAAGACAATTATGTTGGAGGGAAAGAGCCACGTCTGGGTCTTCTGAGCTAGTTCAGAATCTTCAGTAGAAGAAGCAATGGTGGAAAAATCACATAGGATGTTATTTCCTCACTGGATTTAGAACATACTCTCTTAATACTTCTCTACGTCACGAGCAGATTGGAAATTCCTTGCTCAACAGGCAGTAAAACAACACAGGAGATCCTTCCAGGAGATAAACACCTAACAACTTGATCTAAAAACCACATGAAATCTGTGAGGGATCAACTCTGTGAGTTTTCATTACTGGATGTCTTAAGAAACAGGAATGTCCTCCTTGGACAAAACCTATTCCACCTTCCTTAGAGCTGCAGGATGGGATCAGTGCTTCCCACTTGCCGGTATAAAGCACAGCGACTGAACCAGGGTAACATTTTACCCAGGAAAAGGTCACAGGATCAAGCTCAAAAAGTAAAAATGTCCATATTAAAAGTGCCTTGCCATGCTATGTGTTGCTCAAGTGAGGGAAGACTAGAGTATCACCAACCTCACGTTAGATTCCAGGCTCAGCAACTCAGCGCTGCAAACCATCAAGCTGTTACTCAGCTGCTCTGACAGATCTGTTCCATCACACCAACTGGAAACTGAACATTTTTCCATGGCAAGAAAACCAGGCTGAGATTTGTCTATGGATGCTTCCCTCTAATCCAAATGACTTGCAGGGAAGAACAAGACAATTTTTAGCAGTTTTTGAGTCTTGAATGCAACAACAGAAAGTGGAATGGGGTAAGTTTAGGGCCCCTCACTACAAGAAGGACACTGAGGTGCTGGAGCGGGTCCAGAGAAGGACAAGGAAGCTGGTGAGAGGTCTGGGGAATAAATCTTATGAGGAGAGGCTGAGAGATTTGGGGGTGTTCAGCCTGGAGAAAAGGAGGCTAAGGGGAGACCTTCTCACTCTCTACAACTCCCTGAAAGGAGGGTGTAGTCACGGGGAGGTTGGTCTCCCAAGTCACAGGCGATGGGACAAGAGGAAACAGCTTCAAGTTGTGCCAGGGGAGGTTCAGATTTGGGTATTAGGAAAAATTTCTTCACTGAAAAAGTTATTAAGCATTGGACCAGGCTGCCCAGGAAGCAGTGAGCTACCATCCCTGGATGTATCTAAAAGATGGGTAAATGTGGTACTCAGAGATACGGGTTAGTGATGTTTCTGTCAGTGTTAGGTTGATGGTTGGACTTGATGATTCAGCCACACAATTTTATGAGTCTTTGGCACCACATGGAATATAGTTTTAAATCAGACAATCACCAAAGGAGAGATGAGTATTCCTTCAATCCCTGCAGGTCAATCAATACAGAGAAAACAGGGTACTTGAGTAGCAAAGCTGCCCTAACTGAACTTGCCAGGAAGTACGGGGTAGACAGTAAAATAAAATCAGCTCATTTCATTACTACCTAGTTTCGATGCACTGAATGCTCTTTTCAAACCACAGGCTTGTTTGCAAAGGTTTGCTTTTTCAAATCATTCAAGTCATCCCTGTGTTCATCTTACAGAAGTCTTTGGCTTCAGGAGGATTTAGGTGTTCACCAGCTGGTTTTCTATGTTCAGGGTGACATTAGCTGGGAGGTTTTTCCTTTGTACCTGTTAGTCAGTTCTGAGTTGGTTGAGGCAGGAGGTGTGTTTGTCAACTCTCCACATTGTTCTGAGCATGAAGTTACTCAGTAGTCATCTTTCCTTCTTAGGAGCTGAAAGAGCTAACATCATCCACTAAAGAATTCGATACGACNGGGCCCTGTGCTGGACCTGTTCCAACAGTTCCATGTCCTTTCTATGTTGAGGACTCCAGAGCTGGACACAGGACTCCAGGTGGGGTCTCACAAGCGCAGAGTAGAGGGGGAGAATCGTTGAAAAGTTGAAAAGTCATTAGGTGCCAGAGTGCGTAAGGATGAATTAGTGGAGCCATGGGGTAAGCCCTGGTAAAGGCTCTGCTCTCAGTAACAAGAGCATCAACTGGGGGGCAGGCACACTCAGTTCAGTGAAATGCTTGAACAGAAATCACAGAACTCCTTCACTGACAGCCATAAAACAAGTAGGGAGATCATTCTCAGGCTCATCTGTAGTGATAATGTTCAAATTCAAAACAGCATGTAATCCACAAATAGCAACAGGGCTTGCAGCTTTTGATGGACCACGTCCTGGAATCCAAAGTACCTCAGTCTTTTAAACTGTTGAACGTTCACACTATTCAGACTCTGAAGGCAGAAGTCTCAGTGAATGGTAAATATGGAAAAAAAAATAAACACAAAAAGCACAAAGCCAAACACCCACACTCACCAGGACTAAACATCACCTGGGTCTCTATCAGCTGAATATCTTTGAAAGATGACAGACACACAACAGAAAACATCAGACAAAAAGTCCTAAATTCAACTGAAGTCCATCCCTGAGCCTCTCACCTCCTGGCTCCTTTGTTAAACTAAACAACATTGACCTCAGTAAGTGAAGGGCTAACAGGAAGAGTCCACTCCAAAAAGAAAGAAGCCTCCTTCCACTACTGTTATTTAGGGACAAGTATCAAGAACACTCTCAAATTAACCCAGAAAGTCTTCATCCACGTGGCAAGAACCTGGAATTGTGTTTCTGTGAGGCCTATTTAAACCAGATCACACTACGTGAGATCTGCACCGTCCACACAGGGTTTTCAACAGAGTATTTCACCATCTACTAAGCCTCATCAAAACACTGAAAGGTAGTTATTGTGCTAACCTTTTAATTATGCCATGTAAAGTTTATTAATGATAATTATCTTCCACAACCTCACAACAAGCAAGGTTTAAAGACTGGAAGAGAAGGTGAAAGTTTGTTGAGTTTCGGTTTTTTGAGGTTCTAGAAGTCCTTGAAAGACATGTCAAATTTGAGAAATAATTCCTTTTGTAATTTGAATTCTTAGTTGTAAAGATTTGGCTTATTCTTTATGGATCAAAAATTAACCAGATTATACACACGCCACAATGAAACAAAATTTCTCTGTAAAAACAGGTATGAAATAGGTTTGTGTTTATAAATCAGATGCAAAACAACTCACACCAGCAAGAGTATTTAATGAAAAACTTGTGAAAACTTGACTGGCCACCTGCAGTCTTAAACCTTTACTAATTTTGCTCAGTCCAGCAATATGAAGAACAAAAGGGCATGCTCTGCTATGAGTAAAACAGAAGTAAATAAAAAAAACCCTGCACCTTTTGGAGGAATAACCCCCTGCATCAGTACAGGTTGGGGCTGACCTGCTGGAGAGCAGCTCTGAGGAAAAAGACCTGGGAGTCCTGGTAGAACACAGGATGACCATGAGCCAGCAATGGGCCCGTGTGGCCAAGAAGGCCAATGGCATCCTGGGGGGTATCAGGAAGAGTGTGGCCAGCAGGTGGAGGAAGGTCATCCTCCCCCTCTGCACTGCTCTGCTGAGGTCCTATCTGTAGTCCTGTGTCCAGTTCTGGGCTCCCCAGTTCAAGAAGGACAGGAAACTGCTGCGGAGGGTTCAGCAGAGGGCTACGAAGTTGATCAGGGGACTAGAACATCTCTCCTATGAGGAAAGGCTGAGGGACTTGTGCCTTTTTAGTCTGGGGAAGAGAAGGCTGAGGAGGAATCTAATCAACACCCACAAATACCTGAGGGGTGCGTGTCAAGAGGATGGGGCCAGTCTTTCCTTAGTGGTGCCCAGGAACAGGACAAGAGGTAAAGGGCACAAACTTGAACATAAGAAGTTCCACCTAAACACGAGGAGAAACTTCTTCACTTTGAGGGTGGCAGAGCCCTGGAAGAGGCTGCTCAGAGAAGTGGTGGAGTCCTCACTGGAAACATTGAAAACCCACTTGGACACATTCCTGTGCAACCTGCTCTAGGTGGACCTGCTCTGGCAGGGGGTTGGACTAGATGATCTCCAGATATCCCTTCCAACCTCATATCATTCTATCAGTGACATGCTTCCATGTTTAAAGAGTTGATTCTGAAACACCTTTCCTGAACAAATGCAGTTGTGATGAGACAGGCAACTGAGCTGCACCTCACCAATTCCAGTTCCAGGTGTTTGCAGCAGTGAGAAAAGAATGACTGAATGACTGAATGAAAAAGAATTGACAGGATGAGGGGTAATGGTTTTAAATTGAAGAGGGGAGATTTAGATGAGATCTCAGGAAGAAGTTCTTTCCTGTGAGGGTGGTGACGCACTGGAACAGGTTGCCCAGGGAAGTTGTTGATGCCCCATCCCTGGTAGTGTTTAAGGCCAGGCTGGATGGGGCTTTGAGCAACCTGCTCTAGGGAGAGGTGTCCCTGCGCAAGGCAGGGGGGTTGGAACTTGATGATCTTTAAGGTCCCTTCCAACTCTGACCATTCTATGATTCTATGATTCACTGAACATTACCAGCACTTGGGTAATACACGTGCCTTTAACCACATCAAGTGAAGCAAACACGTATATGCAAGGCAACAGAGATTTATGGCAATGCTATGAAATCCACACAGAAACATTCAGAAACTGTCAGCAAATAACAATTTGAAGCTGTATTCTTCAGAACGGATTTTTTTCCAAACAGTAATGGAACTTTTAATAGTCAAAATTATATACTTTATCTTTTTAACTTCTCCCTTCTTTTCATACAATTGCCCAGGGAAGCTGTTGATGTCCCATCCCTGGAAGTGTTTAAGGCCAGGTTGGATGGGGCTTGGAGCAACCTGCTCTAGGGAGAGGTGTCCCTGCCCAGGGCAGGGGGGTTGGAACTTGATGATCTTGAAGGTCCCTTCCAACTCTGACCATTCTATGATCATGAAACACAGAACAGCTTTGCAAAACGTTCCTGCTTAGGAGCTGCTCTGGTCCCAGGAGAGCAAACTGAAGTTACACATAAAGTGTGTTGGCTGTTGAGTTTGCTGCAAACGGTTGAAATTATCATTTATTGTAAGGCCTGACATTGCAACTCTCAGGTGTTTAAGGGTGGCAGTGAGCAGGACAGCTGTACAGCTACAGAGCAGATATCTGTGCCCCTCCTCCTTCCTCTTTCACAGACTTCTCTTTTGATTCTGAAGAATTTCAGAAAGACAGAAAAAACATTTTGAGAAAACCCTTCCCTTGAGCTGCAGAACCTGGACACTGCCCAAGGAAAAGGCCTGAGACACCAGCTAACAGACAAGACAACAAAGAGAATCACAGGATTGTCTAGATGGGAAGGGAACTTTCAGATCATCTAGTTCAACCATCAACCTAACTCTGATAAAAAAATATCACTAAACCATGTCACTGAGCACTATGTCAACCTGCCTTTTAAATATCTCCAGGGATGGTGCTTCAATCACTTCCCTGGGCAGCCCATTCCAATGCTTGATAACCCTTTCACAGTGTTAAAATTTTTCATCATATCCAATCTGAACCTCCCCTGGCACAACTAGAGGCCATTTCCTCTTGTCCTATCACCTGTGACTTGGGAGAAGAGACCAACCACCCCTGACTACACCCTCCTTTAAGGAGGGGTAGAGAGCAAGGTCTCCCCTCAGCCTCTTTTTCTCCAGGGTGAACATCCCCAGCTCCCTCAGCCTCTCCTCATAAGGCTTATTTCTCCAGACTCCTCACCAGCTCCACTGCCTTTTCTCTGGACCTGCTCCAGCCCCTCTATGTCTTTTTTTTGTGGTAAGGGGCCCAAAACTGGACACAATAATCCAGGTGGGGCCTCATATTGAACGAAAGACAAGGGCTCAGGCACAGAGTACCAAGGAACAGTTGAAACCAGTCTGCATTTCTGTGATTCACAGACATCAGGAAGTGTGACTTCGACTGGTAGGAATGAAGAGAGATCTCTGTAGGCTTAATTCTGACGTTCCCATTTCCTAATGCTTTTCATACGTAAATACGTTAAAATCTCAAATCTCAGAAAACAGTAAGAAACTATAGTGATGTAACAGGATTTATACCACAACGGCAAATGAAAGGTTCAAACTTCAAAACCATTAGCGTGCTGAATGTCATCTTTTGTGGTGAAGAAATAATACAAAGCATCTGAAAACCAACCAAATACTGCACTATTTTAGTAGAACAAAGGTATTGTTTATACTTAAAGGAAATTCTACTTCATCACAAGAGGACTAGAAACCTGCATACGAAGGACTACTCCATTTGCTTCCATTAGTCACGAAATAAAAACGCAGAGAAGACTGTGGGAAATTCACCTTTCCCTGAAAAGCATTCCTCCTCACATCCTCCTGTAGATTCTGTCCCTGTTACTGTAACTTGGGCTATATTGGTTTTTACAAATGTTTACCATAAATATTGTTCTGACTGACTTGTCATTCTTCCTAAAGTTATTACAGATCTGATTCAGAAAAGCATCTTACCCAGGGTGGCAATTTTTCTGTAGTATTAATTGGAAATCACTCAGGAAAAAGCTCCTCTACAAACAGTCACCACTAATCACCCTCTTTACTCCAGACTGAGAACAGAAGGTTTACAATTAGAACTATTTTAAGTCCAAGGGAAGAAAAACTTCACCCAGAGAGAGAGAATCTGTGGGTAGAAACAGGCATCACCCCACTGAATGCAGCAGGTCTGCAGCATTTCTTATGGTCGACAAGAACACATTCCTGTTTACACTTCTTCAGCCTATAGAACAACGTGAGGAATTCTGCCATGTGCATCACACCCAGACCACACACTAGAGTTTTCCTCCCTGGAAGCTGTAGAGGGAAGCCAGGAAAGAACAAAGATTTACCTTTTTTCATTCCCGTACGATTTCTGCGCGACTTTCGCATGGAGTATTAGCACTGTTTGATCCCCTCGCTCCTTTAGGTAATTCCGCATTGCTTCCCTGGAAAGGACAAGACAAAATAAGCTTTGAAAGTTCTTTTGGTTTTGTTTAGAATGATAATAAGCAAAAAATAGCTTTAGAACAAAAACACCCAAACACGTGAAAATCAAAAATGACGATTATTCATAGGGTCAAGATGAGTTTGGTTTGGTTTTTAAGACAACTACACAGTCAAAAGAAGCACTTATCTTGCCTGAAGCCAGCATTAAGAGTTTGTGGTCACTTACAATTACTACATTTTCCAGAAAAAATCCCCAAACATGCTTGTGATGTAAAATCCTATCCATGCCAATCGCTACACCATGTTCACAGGATGCTATGGGCTTGGAAGGGACCTCTGGAGATCATCTAGTCCAACCTCCCTGTCAAAGTAGGTCCACCCAGAGCAGGTTGCACAGGAACGTGTCCAGGTGGGTTCTGGAATGTCTCCAGAGATGGAGACTCCACCACCTCTCTGGGCAGCCTCTTCCAGGGCTCTGCCACCCTCCAAGTGAAGAAGTTTCTCTACATGTTTAGATGGAACTTCTTATTTCAAGTTTGTGCTCGTTACCTCCTGTCCTGTCACTGGGCACCACTGAGAAAAGACTGGCTCCATCCTCTTGAAACTCACTTTTTGAAGTATTAAAAGCTGTAATTTTATAAATTAAAAACCCAATTGTACAAATTACCACATTGCAAATATTTGATTACGATTTATGTATCCAACATTGCCTCCTTAATCAATCTGGCCTCTCATGATAATGACAAATTTCTCTCAATTTTTCTTCAAGCTTTTAACTAAAATCATTGCAAAGTTTACAGAAAAGTTTTCTTTTGGTTGTGAAGATACTGAAAAAACCCTGGAATCCTTCAGCTTATTATTTCACCCAGTTTTCTAGAGAAAGCCTCTCCTTCCTGCATACAATTAGGTTAAAAGAAATTAGATTTTCTATCATTCATCATCACTGTAATGCCAGATGTCACATAAAAGCTATAATTACCTCAAACACACCACCAGCAATTCCTTGAGAGAAGTTAAGAGAACAATACACCCTATCATTCCCCTGTATAACAATCACACCGTTCATTAAGCAGCACGCCAAATTCAACACCCCGGGGTTCCGCCGTGTCGGAGCGCTGACAGGAGCGCTTTTAAATCCCTGGAGGAACTTTCACAGGTTGAATGCCCACCAGTGCAATCATCTTCAAAGTTCACCGAGCAGAGAAACAAATGATTAATTTAACAGGAAGGTAGATGAAGAGACATGGCAATCCCAGGGTGGGTGGTGAATGGCTGGAGAGCAGCCCTGAGGAGAAGGACTTGGGAGTGCTCCTGGATGAGAAGCTCACCATGAGCCGGCAGTGCGCGCTGGCAGCCCAGAAACCAACCCCAGCCTGGGCTGCAGCAAAAGAAGCGTGAGCAGCAGGGCCAGGGAGGGGATTCTCCCCCTCTGCTCTGTGCTCCTGAGACCCCACCTGGAGTCCTGTGTCCAGCTCTGGAGTCCTCAACATAGAAAGGACGTGGACCTGTTGGAACAGGTCCAGAGGAGGGCCACCAAGGTGATCAGAGGGATGGAGCACCTCTCTTAAGAGTATAGACANCAACCTGCTGTGGTGGGAGGTGTCCCTGCCCATGGCAGGGGGGTTGGAACTCAATGATCTTTAAGGTCCCTTCCAACCCCAACCATTCCATGATTCTACAAAACCCTACAGTAGATGGATTTTTTGTGTGTGTGGTTTCTTGATCTAGAAAACCAATAATTTCCAGCGCAAAAAAAAAAAAAAAAGAAGATGTAAAGCAGTATTTTGTTGACTTTTCCAAAAGAAATCCCTACATAGACTTTCACAGAGGAAAGCAGGGTGGGGGAAGGCTGCACAATGATCCAGTGGTGTTTTGTGAATTCTTGCATTTGTCACGCCTGGATCAGACAGTGACAAGCACGTTAGATTTTCCGTGTAAACAGCAAGATATAAGAGCAACGAAAAGACTTGAATTATTGTTTTAAATTTGGACTAACTCAACCTTATTTACATTTGATGTTGGTAAAATTGATGTTTATCCATCTGACAGCAGATGGGAGAACTGTCTCAAAGAGCAGACTTAATTTATTTACAACCACTGTTTAAGATGATATTTTAAACCACAAAACATAATTCCCTATGAAATGATTATACATTTCATTATGATACATATTAGCTGCATTTAAGTGGTTTAAAACCTTTTTATCTGACAATTTAAACACTCTATTAAGATTACTGTCATACTAAATTAAGAATGTGTCACAATTTTGACTTGACTACCGTTAAAAAAACCCCACTTATAACCAGTAACCTACACACAAAAATGCTAGGTGCTCTCTAATGTTAATTTCGCATTGGATGAAGAAGAAATTCTGCCTTTTCTACTTCTCTGTTGCTACAGTGGACTTGTACAACCCAAGATCCCAGGAGAACCAGGAATGTTCCCCTACAACTTCTCCCATTGATTAAGAAAATACCTAACCATCGCAATTCTTACATGATATTATTCATTATTATATCTTCAAAGTCTCCTTGAAGGTAGTATTATTATAGTTTACATCTAAAAACATCCAGGAACCAAGCAGTATTGTTCTGCTGGAGCTTACACGATGACTGGATTATTAGACAAACACAAAAAAGCAGAATAATTTTCCAATAATTGAACTTTAAGGGTTCAATTTTGTCTTTAAGGGTTTACAGATATAATTTTTTTAATATTACATAAACAAAACACTCAAAAAAATGTGTGATGGTTTTTCCCTCTTAGCCCTTTTTCTCTTAAGAGAAAAAAAAAAATAGGTGGTTTGTCTCCAGCCTCTATCAGTATAGAAAAGCTTCACAAGCTACTGCTCAGAAGGATGGAGAGAGGTTCCCGGATGCCTACTCTGTACTCACCGAAAAGAGTACCTGGCACATCTAGGAGCTAAAATCCTGCAAATGAAATTTAGAGTCCCTATAGTTAACAGAAAACTTAGTTAAAAGACCTTACAACTGAAGAGTCATTGTTTTGTTTATGTTTTTACATCATAGAAAACAAACGCTATCAGTAACTTCAGGGTGATACTAACATGTGTTACTGCTCAAGATGTAGAATAGTTTATTACTTAAAACTTACAACCTTTAAACATCTGTGAAGATTGGTAGGCCAGCAGAAAACAGCACTGTTTGTGGAATTACTTATAAGTCAGTAGAGAGCTGGGGAGGGACTCTTTGTCAGGAAGTCTAGAGACAGGACGAGGGGGAATGGTTTTAAATTGGAAGAGGGGAGATTTAGATTAGGTATTAGGAAGAAGTTCTTTGCTGTGAGGGTGGTGAGGCACTGGAACAGGTTGTCCAGGGAAGGTGTTAATGCCCCATCCCTGGAAGTGTTTAAGGCCAGGCTGGATGGGGCTTGGAGAAACCTGCTCTAGTGGGAGGTGTCCCTGCACATGGCAGGGGGTTGGAACTTGATGATCTTTAAGGTCCTTTCCAACTCTGACCATTCTATGATTCTATGAATATTGCTTTGAAATGAAGTTTAACAGTGACACAAATGAACCTGAAGCTTACCCAGAAATGCAATGTGACAGAGAGCCTCAGCACAAAATATAACTGCTCCCCCCAACCCTCTGCTTCACATGAAGCATCACAATTTCATTCAAAATAAAAGTAGGCCAGAGTGACAACGAGTTTCCATGGCTTTATACAGCACTATCACCATACAAAACTATAAAAAAATTGCCCATCTTTTGTACTTAAAGCAAACTGTGATTTTAAACTCGGTAACTAGTTAAAATCAGCAGAGTTTGTGGCACAGGATAATAAATATGTGCACGGACTGTGTTTTAACAGTTTGAAAAGAAATGGTGACTGTTTAACAGCTACTAGTGTAAACACTTCCCAGGCAAACCAGGAGCAAAATCAGGCACCACACTCCAGGCACTCCAAACACTTCTCAGAATGGATTGACTTGATGGTGCTATTCAATGCTAACTCTGACTCTTTGGTAAAGTGTTAAAAGTGTTATCAGTAATAAGTGTTATTTCATGTAGCCTCACAAGACTCTTTAATCCAAGGAAAGAAATCCAGCTCATTCCTTGTTTAAAACCCGATTCCTTGATTTAAAACTAAGCAGATTCACATCCTACTGAATAATCCCCAATAAGTGATAGGTGAAATCAATACTGCTTCTAAAAAGGCATTTTGAGTGTTATATTAAAAACAAGCCATTCACTATTCAAAGTTTTACTTCTGGCTGCTGATCACATACAATAACAGAACAGCTTTGATAGTTAAAATCCTAGGACTGACAAACTACAATTTTCTGTCTTAGAAATCCTTCTAAAAATGAAAAGGGAAACTTTAAAAAAAATGTTAAAAAAAAATTAATGCTTACCTGGTGAGCCGTTTCGGTTGAGGTCGCTCTCCAAATTTCCTGAAAAAAGAAGAAGTTGCTAATTTAAAATGAAAGTGTTTATTCATAATTTTGCTTTTAAACACTATCCCCAATTTTACAGTTTTTAGAGACATATTGGAATGTTGTGTCTTTGCTTTAATAGTAATCTCTCTAGGAAATCATAAAGTATCAACAACCTCCTCACAACAACTTTTCCCACAATAGCAGAGGCTTTTTTTATTCAGAACACTGGATAACTTTCTTTGCTGAAGTCCCATTTGCTTTCTCTCAGGATGGCTTTTGGAAAGTTCAGATATCCCAAATATGTAAATAACCAGGAGATCTCTGCCACAGTGTTGGCCAGAAGTGCCAACAAAACCCAGTCGTTATCAACATCCAGAAATTAACAGCCTTATTGTTGACAAATCCCAGCGGAGGCTTCTCATCAGGATAATTTCTCAGAAAGCTCTTTTCCCTCAATGACTTCTTAGAAAAAAAAGATGACAATGCATTAAATATGTGTTGATACAGAATGACATGAAAAATCTCTCTCAAGGAAGGTCACCAAGCACAATCCAGAAATATCCTGCTATACACTTAACATTTTATAGCCATAAAGTGTTTTGAGACAGTTGTATTTCCTTCAGTGCTTTAACACAGTTCTTGAGAGAGAACACTTTCTACACGAGAGTAAGACTCTCCACAAAAGTCTATATTTACTTAAGACACTGAATTTATACAATTCTCATGGATGAGAAGCTCAACATGAGCCGGCAGTGCGCGCTGGCAGCCCAGAAAGTCAACCGTATCCTGGGCTGCATCAAAAGAAGTGTGAGCAGCAGGGCCAGGGAGGGATTC
>VXBW01007298.1:288179-305580 GCA_013400375.1 Thinocorus orbignyianus | reverse complement strand
ACCATTCTGTGATTCTATGATTTTAATTAACAAAAAACATGCTCGATTAAACCAAAATGGTCAGGTAGAAGACCTGAAAAAAGCAAGGTCATTCTCAGTCACGTCCATCTACTCAACCTGGTAAGGAAGTACAAGGACAAGCCACATTGAGGACAGAGGGGAAAAAAATTAAATAAAAAAATAAAAAGAGCAGCCTCAGCTTAACATCTTTCTATTTAAAAATAAACTGAGACTCTGTTTCTGCTGCCAGTGTTCATAAATATCTCTCTGACCTGCCAAACTCTGCGATAAGTGGGCATATCTTTCCCTTCATGCTTCCTCTGTCGTGAAAAAAACCCTCTTCTAATACTGCCCCTACAGCAGTGTTGGAGGCTCCTCAGGACAAGGATTTGATGATTAAATGGTTTAACAAGAAATGGTCGTAGTGGATCTGTGCTGAACTCATACAGCAACCGGAGGTGGAATGACTCCACATCTCCCAATTTCATTTGAGTAATTCTAGCAATGTACAAAGTGAAAACCTACAGTTATTGCCAGTTCCACAGCTGAGCAGAACACAGTGACAAGAAGGTTCAACAAGTTTTGAAGTTACTTCTCAAGACCTGAAAAATTGGACTTCTGAAGTACTGCTGGTCCACTCTGTGCAGATGAACTGAATAAGCCAAGTTATTTTTTTCCAATTCAATGAAACTAAAACTTATTTTTCCAACCAGACATAAGTTCCTTTCACATTTTGTTGTTGTTAGCATACTGTTTACTTGTTTGGCTTAATTTTAACTTTAATTCTTGCTGCAATATATATTTTTTTAATATATTTTAAATTTTAAGGTCTATGGGACACGTATTTCATTTATATTTTTCTCTCTCTGTGGCATGTACCACTGCACTGTCAGATTTATAATGCAGAAGAGTAACTAAAAAAATCCAAACAGCTTTGCAGTTTGGCAGCAGGAAAACTATATCCCAAAGGTTTTCTGCTTTTACTACTTATCTTTTTCTGGATCTGCCCGGCTTCATCTCCCGAGCACGCCCTGTGCCTCTGATTTTCCCTGGATAACTCTGTGAGTAGGTGTGTGTTTCTCCCCAGTTCTCCCCTGAAGACCTGGGATCATGGTATCTGGCAAAGGATTCACCTCCCTGTGACTCACCGACTAGACAACAGATTACCTTTAAACCACACTCCACAGACAAACAACATCCCTAGAGATTAGCTCCCTGATTTTGGGTAGAGAGCTATGGTCTTTGTTTCAATCCCTCTGCACATTTTAATTCACCAGGGGGGAAAAAAAACAATAATAATTAAGAGGTGCCTTATTTTGGAGCAAAGGAGGCAGTGCACACACCACACCTGCTTGTATTGTGGCCAACAGACACAAGACGAGGATGCTCACAACATCAGGAACTGCATCAACACAAAAAAAAACCCTCCCAGACAAAAATTTTACACTCCCCCAAGGCAACATCTACTCATGCAGATACATTCCCCTTACATGGGCCCTTACTGCTGCCTAAAAAGAGCTTTATGATCAAAGCATCTACACAAAACAGTTGCAATTACTTAAAGAAATAAATCCCATCTCTTTAGTTAAACCCTGAATATACAGCACAGGAAAAAGTACCAAAATCACCATTCTTCAGAGATGGACAGTGTAAACTCTCATCATCTGATTCTCAGAGTGAGTACTTTATAAATCACACACCTGGCCTCCTCCATCCAAAATGAAGTTAATGGTGTCACTGTAATCAACTTCTGAACACATGTAAATGCTGCCCATAGCAACAGAAACCTTCCAAAGAGATGATGCAAACTGAATTTGGTAGACCTTTTATTATTCTTTCAATAGACATTAGAGGGAGAGGTAGAATAGGAAGACATCACATTCACATTTACTCAAAGTCCATTTTTTTATTGTCTCTAAATTAAATAAACCTACTTAGAACCACAGAATCACGTAGGTTGGAAAAGACCCTTGGGATGATTGAGTCCAACCATCTACCTTACTCTACAAAGTTCTCCACTACACCTTATCCCCCCAACACCACATCTAAATGACTCTTAAACATATCCAGGGATGGTGACTCTACCACCTCCCTGGGCAGCCTGTTCCAATACCCGGCCACTCAGCAATGTCATCTTGACAGAAGATTGATGGTTATCACCAAATTATGTCAATGAACAGCTCAAGTAGCACCTCAAAATCATTTAAAAGATCCCATAAAGTTCTTCATAATTAAAAACTCCAGACCTGACCTATAAAACCATGTAGATCATCAGAAATTTTTCAAAGGCATAACTAAATTTTCAGAAAAACGAGTGCACTTTGTACAGGAATATTATAATTCAAATTATTTAAACAAGAGACCAGTATGGACAATGAATAAGGCTGATGGACATTCTTACACACCCAGTAAAAAACTCCTTAGCTTGATAGCAATGGTCAAAGAAGTTAGAATTCAAGAATGACTAAGAATGGAAAGGGAAACACAAATATTACCATGTCATTATTTTGCTACAAACCTTGAAAACTGCCTGAAGTTAACTGAGAGAATGTTTTCCTACTATGTTTTCAAAGTAAGAAAAGATACCACAAAAATCAAGATGGAAAATCCATAGTTTTCACATGCAATTGGACAAAACTCCTCAGCCTGTAGCGAGAGTTGAGACTATGAGAGAAAAGTCACGAACTGAGGCAAAGACCAAAGAGACTAAGAAAAGATATGCAAAATATGAAGAGGAGATAGTTATTCTCTATCTCTCACAAACACAGCCACTAGGAAATGTATCTAATATCCTAAAATTTCATTTTAGAACAACAACAACAAAAAAAAATTTCCTCCACAAACACTGTTATAACTAAGTTGTGACTCATACTGCCAAAGGATATGCCCTAGACAGACAGGCTGAGAGAGCTGGGGCTGTTCAGCCTGGAGAAGAGAAGGCTCCAGGGAGACCTTATTGCAGACTTGTAGTACCTAAAGGAGCTACAGGAGAGACGGGGAGGGATTTTTTACAAGGACAAGTAGTGACAGGACAAGGGGTAATGGCTTCAAACTGGAAGAGGGGAGATTTAGATTAGATGTCAGGAAGAAATTTTTCACCCTGAGGGTGGTGAGACTCTGGAACAGGTTGCCCAGAGAAGCTGTGGCTGCCCCATCCCTGGAGGGGTTCAAGGCCAGGCTGGATGGGGCTTGGAGCAACCTGGTCTGGTGGGAGGTGTCCCTGCCCATGGCAGGGGGGTTGGAACTGGATGGTCTTGAAAGTCCCTTCCAACCCAAACTATTCTTTGACATCATGGAGGCTGCAAGCACAAATGGACTCAAAAGATTACCCAGAAGTCTGGTACAGAATTTCACCAGCTTCTATTAAGCACAATGAACTATTTTTATAACCTTGCTCTCAGGAAATCCCGAACCATGTTCTACCAGCAGCAAAGTTACCAGTTGGGAAAAAAAACCCATCCAAACCAGTCTATATTTACCCTGTCTTTCATGTTCTTTCCTTAATCATCCATAACTGATGACAACCTGGCATCGTCCAGTAGGTACACTCCTATGAACCTGACACATTCCACAGCAGCAGTTGTATCCAGGGTGCCAGATTCTCAATCACATTTCAAAACTCCAGATACACAAACAAGATGTGAAAATATAACACGAAAAAAAACCCAAACACACGCACACAAATAACTATCAAATGTATTTCATTTAATGGTTCATCTGGTTTACTCTTTCCACAACTTGATGTGGATTCCTAGACTGACAACACAACCCTGAAGTACAAAACCTGCCAGTCACTACCACGTAGAAGAGGAGATTTGGAGGGTTTTTAATTTTTTCTGATGTTAAGACAGCCCATTTCAAAGTGCAAGATACACATTATCTATGGTTTTGTACTAGATGACAGACACTGCACGAGCTATGATCACTGTTATTTCACACTTCCATATTTGACAGGCAGGTTGAAAAATGAGCCAGTTGAGATATTTCAAGGTTTCCTGTCAGAGATGACAGAGACAGCAACATTTTTCTTGCATAGGTTTTCCCCAGACTTCACTGTTATGGAATTTCTTTTTATATTCAGTATTTCTATTCCTCTTCTTTGTTTAGGTCTTGAAAATACACAGATTGTTGGATAACAAAAATATACAGCAGAGGAAACTCAAAACATATCAGTTCTGTTCCAATAGTGGTTATTAAACAAGATAAAAACCTATAATTTGAAATCATAGAATCATAGAATGGTTAGAGTTGGAAGGGACCTTCAAGATCATCAAGTTCCAACCCCCCTGCCATGGGCAGGGACACCTCTCCCTAGAGCAGGTTGCTCCAAGCCCCATCCAGCCTGGCCTTAAACACTTCCAGGGATGGGGCATCAACAGCTTTCCTGGGCAAACTGTTCCAGTGCCCCACCACCCTCACAGTAAAGAACTTCTTCCTAATATCTAATCTAAATCTCCCCTCTTCCAATTTAAAAGCATTATGTATCATTATATCTCATCAAGTTCCTTTCCTGTTTTTGTCACTTTACTACCCAAGACTTAGCACTGTCTCAGGTGCACTGCACTGCAATTCTAGACACACAGTCAAGCTGCTGTTCCAATTCACAACACTAATTGAGTGCAAACTGTATTTTATTACTATTTCCCTAACATGCTGCACTGCAAACACGAGCGAGAGCATTAGTCACACCACAATCACTTGCTGTTGCAGCATGTTATACTTGTTCTGATAATTCTTTTCTCCAGACTTGTATTTTCTCCCAGGACTAGTTTGTATTCTATTATTTCATGTATTTTATTTGTCTGCACAGTAGGAATAAGTTTTCTCCCACATCATGTCCCAAATCATTCCTCTTTTCAAGTCCACTCTTTTCATTTAGCAAGTCCCAGTTTGCCACTCGGACTTTTATTCAGAGTTCTTTTCCCCATTCACAGAACGGGAAGTGAACTTACTCTGTTTCTTTTTACTGAACCTCAAGTAACTATGGAAATGAACAAGTGCACTAACATTAATCTTACAAGAACACTCACTAGTTTTGCTCAGGTTAGGTAAAAACATGACATAACGTATAGGGTAAATCTCAAATGTTTTCAGAAAAAAGCTGTTGGTTTGTTTTTTTCCCCAGAATGTCAAATCCTATTTGGAATTCCTAGCTCAGTTACAAAACATACTATACTACAGTTTTCCATGGCTGCAAAATGTGAATTTCCACTGTTTCCAGCATGTACAAAGGTACACAAGGAAAATCTATCAGTTATCATACACTTCTACTAAAAGTACCAAACAGTGTTACTTTCTAGAGATAAACTTCAATGTTTTGGCTGGTTTTTTTTTTCAATGGTTCTGGAAGTCAAAGGAAAAATAAATACAGTAAAATTAACTGAGACAGTGCTTCCATTCCCAAGAAGAAATTTATATATCTATTAAAAAAAGAAAAAAGAAACCACATGCTGTCTCATCCTCAACTTTGACAATCTGTGGTCACTAAACTGCTCTAGCATCCTCCTGCCTGGAATATGAACTTCAAATTTTTCCAGTATTGGCCTTCAGCCAAGAACACCCTTTTTACAGCCCCTGAGAAAATTTACCTTTATTTATCAAGCACAGAAGACTTAAAAAACATGTATTTCCACAACATTCAAATAGAGGCAAACTTCAGCTTTTTGCCTTAAGAATTCTCTCTGCACACAGCCTGCAGACTGACACGATTTTTGGCATCTAGTAGGAACAGCACAGATCTTTCTGTAAATAATACTCTCTCTAGAGAGGCAAAAAGCAAAAGGGAATTGTCAAATTTGAATACAGTAGGAATAACTGCTGAGCAGAAAGTAGGCATGGGGGAGAAGCCAACACGGGGGGAATACAGGGAGAGGGAGGACTGAGAATGGGAAGACACAAACAGCAAATGAAGAAGACTTGCCAGGCGAGAAGAAGGAGCCTGAGAATATGGGAGATGAGGCACCAGAAAAGTCTGTGGTGAAGCAAAACATCCAGATTTAACTCCAAAATATACAGACCAGTAAAAATACACTAGAGTTACTGGTTTGCCGGATGGATTTTTTTTATTTGTGAAAAATTTAAATGCTGAAAATAAAAGCAAAGTACTTTACTTGCCTTACCTTGAAGAATCCAAACCCGTATTACAGCAGATATCCGAATGTTGAGAGATGAATTGAGAGCTCTTCAGTCTCTTTTTTGGCAACCATAAAGAAATCATCATGCGATTTGGGGGCTAAGCCCAGTATGCAGCTAAACACCACACAGCCGCTTATGTCCTCTCGCCCCACCATCAGACGAGTGAAAGGCACGAGTGAAAAGCAAGAAAACTTGTAGGAAGAGATAAAAATTGTTTAACAAACAAAGCAGCAGCGAGAAAAGAAACAAATCAAGCCAACCATCACCTCCGATGCTCAGCTAGTTCCCAAGCCAAAGCTGAATAACCTCTCGAAATCCCACTCCTCTCTATTTTTTCATGTTTAACATGGAATATCTCTTTGGTCAGTTTGTGTCACCTGCCTGGTTGTGTCACCTCCCAAAGACTTGTGCACCCCCTCAGTCATTGTGGGGGGACAGACACAGGACAGAGTGAGAAACACAGAAGGCCTTGACGCTGTGCAAAAGCTGTTCAGCAAGAGCTAAAAACATTAGTGTGTTATCAACACTTGTTTTGGTCACAAAGAACACAGCATCACACCAGCTGCTATGGAGAAAATTAACTCCATCCCAGCCAGAACCAGTACAATGAATAAACTGAAGACAAACGGATGCTGAGAGAGCTGGGACTGTTCAGCCTGGAGAAGAGAAGGCTCCGGGGACACCTGATAGCAGCCTTCCAGGATCTGAAGGGAGTCTACAGGAGAGCTGGGGAGGGACTCTTTGTCAGGAAGTGTAGTGACAGGATGAGGGATAATGGTTTTAAATTGGAAGAGGGGAGATTTAGATGAGATATTAGGAAGAAGTTCTTTGCTGTGAGGGTGGTGAGGCACTGGAACAGGTTGCCCAGGGAAGTTGTTGATGCCCCATCCCTGGAGGGGTTCAAGGCCAGGCTGGATGGGGCTTGGAGCAACCTGGTCTGGTGGGAGGTGTCCCTGCCCATGGCAGGGGGTTGGAACTTGATGATCTTGAAGGTCCCTTCCAACTCTGACCATTCTAGGATTCTATGATTCTTTCTAGATTGGAAAGATGCACCAGGTTTTGAAAAGGCAGAGTTCCTGTTCACTGGGAAAGTTTCACTCTCAAAAGTCCAACTGCCAAATCGTTTCTAACTGGATCTACACACTCGTTGGTGCTTTTGACTGATCTGGTGAGAGCCCAATGTTGTTCCTGAATAGCCAAAGCAATTCTTTATTGGCCCAGTTATATGATAGCACATATCACAGCATCTGCTGCAGAACACGTCAGAGGAACTCTTTAATAAGCTACAAGAGACGTCTGGAATTCCTCCGTATGGATTCTGGAAACAGTGCCCAGACCAGGGCTCAGAAGGAAACTTCCCTGGAAGGAAGTTATCCCGTAACTTTATTGCAATTGTTCCAGCACAAACCTCTGAACAACTTCTCATCCCTGGAGGTGTTGAAGACACCTGGATGGGGCTTTGAACAACCTGGATTAGTGAGAGTTGTCCCTGCCCATGGCAGGGAGGTTGGAACTTGAGGATCTCTAGGTCCCTTCCAACACAGAACATTCTATGATTCTGTGATGGTCAGAAATAAGATATGGTAATCATTAATCCAGGACAGTGTAAGACACAGAGACTGACTGAGAGGCGAGTCCCTCTCTCCTTAAACAAAGTTGTCAAATAAATGGGTTTAGAGACAAATAGAGTGTGCTTGGCATAGGCTTCCGAGGCAACAGAGATGATTAAGAATACTAAATTAAATACAGAATAAGAGTGATGAAAGAAAGTTTTTACTTCCTCAGCGGAGGTCTGAGCGAAACAATGCCTGAAACAGGAGGAATCTAATGAAAAGAATTTTAAATTTTTCTATAATCTCTAGAGAAGTTTCAGAATACAGCATGCAATTCAGAAATAAAGAACAGAAGAAATTCCAGCCTCTGCTGTCCAACAATGTGAAGTGACAGTGACTTTTGGTGAGAGGTTGGAGTTAAGTTCCAACATTTTTAATATCTACCAAATAGCTGGCATCCCTAAAGCAATTAAGTGTGACAGGATCAGGCAGGAAGAAATACTGCAATTTAAATTGCTATAGGTATATTGTAAATAGAAGTGTAGCAGAAGAGAGCTCTGTGCTTCACTTAATCCCAGTTCTAAAACCAAAATCAACTGTCAGATGCAACCTTCTCCTAGACCTCTTAGACAGCCTTGAAACTTGTGAAAGAATGTGAAGAGTTTGGGGTTGAACAATGAGACAAAAGCCTTTTAAAGAAAGAAATTAAAATAAGACAAGTTATTTACAGGTATTTTTTATCATCCTCCCTCATCTTTAAAACCACCACTACGTATCCGGAAATCTAGGAAGCCTTTCAAATGTACATTCAGCCTTTAGCACAAGATTGCCAGGCTGGATGGGGCTTGGAGCAACCTGGTTTAGCAGGAGGTGTCCCAGCCCATGGCAGAGGGGTTGGAATCTGATGATCTTTTGGGTCCCTTCCAACCAAAACCATTCTATGGTTCTGTAAACCCTTGTGATATCAGGGCAGACTGCTTCTACCATAAGAAACAGACTTAAAGAATTCATTTCAAGTTGCTACATGACCAGTTATCACAAAGCTATTAAACGTGGTGTAGTGTGAGCTCACTAGGGTTACCTGGCCTATTGAGGTTATCCCAGATCTAGGAAAGGTGAGGCACTGGAACAGGTTGCCCAGAGAAGCTGTGGATGCTCCATCTCTGGAGGTGTCCAAGGCCAGGCTGAATGGTGCTTTGAGCAACCTGGTCTGGTGAGAGGTGTCCCTGCCCATGGCAGGGGGGTTGGAACTTGATGATCTTTAAGGTCCCTTTCAACTCTAACCATTCTATGATTCTATGAAAGGGAAATACTAGGATTTCTAGTTTTATATTTAAAGTTTGAGGATTAATAGAAAAGTATTCCCTTTCAGCCATTAACAGAGACATCACCTGAGAAAAGCTGAAAGAGATGAAGTAACAGGCTAAGATTCTGTTTTCTCTCTTGCTTTTAATCCTCTATCCTCCAGCTTCAATTTGCTTACCACAGTCTTATTAGTGGGGAACTGAAGAAGAGTCAAGGAAAGTTCATACTCATGGACTTTGAATATGCTTAAAAATATCAAATCCAACATCCACACAACTGTGCCCACATACAGGACACACTGAATAGCTCTCAGGAACTATCCCTCCTTCTTCCATTTGTTGAAAACACTTCATGCAGGTTAAGCAGTTATCCTGCAACCTTCACTGCAAGGCTCAGCCACTCCTCCTCAGCCTTGTTTTGGTTTTGCAGCTTTCTACATTTAGAGTAACATTACATCAACAGGAAAATCAAAACAGCAGATGTGCATTTTAAAAACACAGGAATTCTCTGTTGCTGTCAGTCTGTTTTCCTCTGCACAGACTTCTGTGAAGACAAGGTACTTGAAAATATTTCTGCACGTTCACCTACACAACCATATTCTCTTAGAAACATTTTAGAACACAACTCCCAAGGGAAAAGATCAACCATCACTAGGAAACACGATCCCATCTGGTGGTTTCACAGACACAAAGAGAAATCCTATGTATTTAAAAAATGGCCATTTATGATCTGGCATGTAAAGAAGACCACAAAATTTCATTTTCTGTTGTGATTGGTCTATGACATACACATTAGATGTAGCTGTTGATTCACTTCACTTTTAATATTTGTTTGCTGTGGGTGATAACTGATGCATTTGATTTCTGTAAATGCACCTTATTTCACACTGAATTTGTTTTTAAAATGAAGCTGAAAATAGGGGAGTGTTATGGTTTGCCAATGATAAAAAAGCACAGCTCCAAAGTGATGTTCTACAACTGAAAAAAACCCCAGAACTCCTAAAGGACACAATTTCTAGGAGATTAATGCAAAATACATCGATCCATGAATCCAGTTAAGATGGAATAAACACAAGCAATTAAATATTACTGATGCTCAAATAGAACATTTCACATATATCTTTTCCATAGGTGAGGACACTGAATTAATTACTCATAGAAAACAAAGACCTTCAGAAGGAAACGTTTCTCTTCTCCAAAACAAGAACGTGTTAAATACCCACAGGTCTGATCCTTAAGGGAGACAAAGACAGTTGTACTACCAGTAACATCCAGCCCTAAACACACCCCACACTGGATACACAAGCTGAAAGGAAAGAGCTAAACTAAACAAAAGAAAGGAGAGGTGATGAAGTACAAATTCTCTCAGCCACTCCGTACTCCAGGACTCCAATGTCACACACCTTCATTCTTCACAAAGTTCCGACCAGATTTACTTTTCTCAGGCTACCCCCCTCCCATTTATTTTTTCTTTGCCCTCTGTTGCCCTTTATAGTTTGTTGTAACTCAGTGCCACACAGCCTAATATGACCCAGCCTACACTCTGAGTGTCCCTAACACTGAGGCTTTATCTCCCCAGCATCTTAGAGAACAGAGTTTTTAAAATCCTCACACACTATTCATACCCTAAACATTTTATGGCCTTCTGCTACTTCCTTTTGCTTAGTGGAACCACAGAAGTGGTTGTTGTGCTACTTCTTCAACAAAGTACTGCTGTGGCCATCATTCAATTCTAAGAAAGGTACAGAAGACAGGATGATTATGCAGATACATTACTCTGCAGTGACATATGTATCTTAGGAGTGTTACTCTTTTTTTGGCATATGTAACTACACACACAGATAAATAATGCCATTTCAGAGGCTCTTATTCTTTCCATAATACCTTTCCTCACACCTTAGGTAAGGAAATCGCTGAAGAAATGGCACCTGGAGGGAACAATAGGGGATTTAGGTGTAACTGTGTGTGTAAGAGTGATCCTCCAGAGCTGATGAGGTCAGAGAAGTGACAGTTTCCAGATCACCCATCAAGCCACCAGCCAGGTCATCATTCAATGAACAGAGTCACATACAGTCATCAACTCACTCTCACTTTCGCCTGCCAGCAGCACTTAGGACCTGATCCTCATTAGGGTATCCTGCTATAACAACTCTGTCCCGAAGATTAAGAGTCCAACTAAAAGCTAAGGCAATTTTAAGAAGAAATACATTTTTCATATCCGTACAAAATGTACAAAGAGCCAACCTCAGCCAATCTGCCCTGAAATACTGCTGACTCTTTCTTATCCACCCTACAAAAGGAGATAAAATTAATTAAAACCTCAACAGTCAAGAACCTCTAAGGGACATGAACAACGCCAGCATCTCTCCTACTCCTAAAGTCTCCCCCATAAAGAGCAAACGATGGGTGGTCCAACTGCATTGTGGCTCTTTGGAAGTAGGTGCTAGAACATCCCCTGAAACTACAAAACTATAAAGTTTTTGATCCACACACAAAATATTGTCTCTTTTCAATGAAAAAAATAATAATAACCCAACAAAAGAAACGCAAGACCCACCTGCTCCAGGGTGAATGCCACCAACCACGCACTATCACATCTTTGTACTGCATGATCCTGCACTGCTCCGACCTATACTCAAAGAATTTAAGTCCTTCAGCACAGGGAACATGTTACGTGTTTGAAACAAGTCTTCTACTGTACAGCTCTATATACACTTTTGGCACTATATCAAATAATCCTGACATAAATACAATAGAAAAAGCTCTGCTTCGTTTAGTCACGCCCTCTCACTGGAAGTCACTGGTTCAATTAGAAACTCCCTCTCCCTTTTCTGACCTGCTTTCATCCTCCCACGTTGCTTTCATTACTGTCCTCTCTCTTTTCCAATCCCCATAAAAAAAGAAAATCACAGAACCACAACTGCAATTTAAATACAGCTTGCACCGCATCAGTAAACGGACTCACTTTTAAACAACTTACAGAAAGTAAACAAATTCTCTTCTTTCTAGTCGTCTGCCTAAGTTTGGAAAAAAACTTCACCCAATAAATCACTAGACTTGTATGTGATTCTAAAAACCAAAAGTCTAGTCCAAAAAAGACATAATTTTAATCCAGACAGAACTCACAACTCTGCTGCACTGAGTAAGGCAAGAAAGTCAGTAACAAGAGCTTCTGTAAGAACAAAAAAGTGCCTAAAAATGCACCTGGAGATGTGTTTTGCCTACTTTTGCTGTAGGTACCTGCTGCAAGAAGCTACAGTAGCCCAAAGACCTCAAGATTACTAGAGAACTTAGATACTATCAATTTAAAGGCTGCCAATAAAATGTTGTAACGGTGTAGAATGTAAGAAACATCATCAAAAATTACTCAATTTATTAAGATTCCTTCATATTCACATGCTGTTATTTCTTTTTGATTGACTCTCTAATAACGTTGGCTCAAATGGTCAGTGGGAACTGCAGATTTGCACACACTTACCTTAGCAAGTGAAAGCGCTATCAGCTTGAAAAATCAGCATGCCAAGAGAATCTCAGTCCCTAAAACACAATATAATTTGGCTCAGCTATTGTAACAGCACAGGGAATGTGCTATAGAAGGCTCGTTAGTTTTATCTTCATCCACTCAAACCAAAAAGGAGCAACTGCTAGAAAAAACACCCGTACATAGTTCACAAAATTGGCTAATAAAATAATGCTAATACATCAAACCAGTCTGAAACATGTTTCCACATGGAAGTGACAACTACTTTGCTCAGTTTAGAGTTATGAGGATTCTCCTTGCCCATCTGGCATGGTACGTTTTCCCCTGGATCTCACCTTGCACATCATCTGTGAACAGACTATTTCACGAGTGAACTTGACTTTTATTTCCTAAACAAGTGATCATATGTCTCTTTACTAAACCATGATTTAAGTACCAGCAAGCCTTTAAAAACCAAACAGCTACCTTTAAAGAAATTAAATTTCTAAATACGGAAAGAAGAGAGGTATTAAGTAATAAAGTAGGGCTTTTTACAGTCACCATCTGCTCATAATTGCAAATAAGATTTAGTCTGAAGAAGGATTTTTTTTAGATGCATGAGGAATCAACTTCAATAAACCTACTGATTACGACCCCTGTTGCCCAATTCCTTCACAAAAAGTCACAAATTAGACACAAAATGAGACACTTTACACCACTTTCCTGGCAATATAGGGACCCTGTGCTATACCTGAGGATTTGCTCAACCTCACTTTCAATGCCTGAATGTTTGCAGTGTTCAGGAAACAGTTTCCCCTCTTTAAATACACTTTCCATCCTTAACTGGAAGATAGGCATTCATCTTCTGTGCAGAAAGCAACTTAAAAAAAAAAAAGTGATTAAAAAAAAAGCAACACAAAAATTTAAGGCTCATGGTTTTCTTTGAATTGCCACCATTCGCTGTAGTGCCAAAAATACATACTAGAAGCAGAAACTGTGAATGATTTTGCAAGGAAGTGGTAAAGAAGGAGGAAGACTCTCAAAAAGCTTAACCTCATTAACCGTAAAGCCAAATACGTATTTCTTCTGAACACCTCTTGAAGAGATAACAGGTTATTTACAGGGATAGTCATGGGTCAGCTCCAAATTTCTAATTACTGTTCTATTAAAGTAACAGGTTAATCACTTCTTGCTTTTCCTTACTCTATACCCACATAAACCGAGGAGCTTCATTTACTGCTGCTTCCAATCAGCAGAAAACAAGGAGAACCTACTAATCTGTCTCTCTTACTGTCCTGCCCCAAGCTCCTCAACCAGCTTCCCCTGCACCACCTGCAGAGCTCAGACCTTCAGCCCATCAATCTGTCACAACCACTAATACACAGAGGGAAGCCAGTGGTTTTGGGTGCAGAAAGCTGTCTGGTCACCTCAGCAAATTCAACTTTAACAGAAGCCAAAACAGATTATTACACGGAAGGAGCAGCTAAGCTTGTTTTTTGTCTTGCATTCTAGCAAGCCTGTAAGTCTCTATACATAAAAAAATAAAACAGAAGAATTCTGTAAGGAAACTGACTTGCAAAACCCAAATCTTAAGTATAATTAAGAGATCTTTGCAGCAGACTAAGACCCTCTGTCAAAGCTCAGCTTAGGGTGGTTCTAAGACTCTGCCCCCAAACGCAGCTAGAACTTAATGCAAAATGACAGCTAAATACACTGACATCTCTGAGGTTTAAGCAGACCAACTCTGACAAGTCTGCTGTGACAGTTTCAGTCACTGCTATCTCAAATGCCTCTCCCACCTCTCTGCCAGGTCAGGATCAGCCTGTGTCCCAGCTGCTCCAACCCATGGTTGGACTGCGGCTTCCCAGAGCTGAGCTGATCTGTCACCCTCAAATGCAGGTCTCTCCTCTTCTGGGGGAGAAGGGGAACAGAAGGAAGGAAGGAAGGAAGGAAAGTGAATTTTATTGATTCAGTCACAAACCCAGTGAGCACCAGCTCCACAATGCCATCCACAGGAATGTTTGGAGGAAAATGGGACCTCCCACTTTGGTAGCAGAAATCTGGTGCATCTACAGCTTCAGTTTAGGCCCACTTCATTGTATTTTAAATAATGTAATAAAAAAACCAAACCCACAATTCGTACATTTCCTTTACTGATCTTGTTTTTGGAACTGTAAGCTCTGACAGCAATAGCACACACAGTGCTGACTTCACCAAAGTACAATTTCAAGAGCCATTTAACAAAAAATAATAAATCTTTACTGTATTTTATACTTCTAAAAACACCTTTAGTAAATGGGGACAATTCCCTACCATCTCCTTCCTCCAGCAATGCAGTGAGTTGAGTCATCTTCTTGTATTTTAGAATATTTCTTTTCTTTATTTATTTTTATACACAGCATTATTACGGTCTGTAGCCTCTCCTTTAATTCCCTTTCTTCCTCCAACTCCCATACGGCTGAAACCCTTCAAATGGAAGCAGCTCCTTCTGTTCATTAAAAGGAGACTGCTAGACTTATATAAACTTAGTTTTATGCAACTCTGCTTCATCTACCAATTTTAAACTTGTAAAACAGTTCATAAGCCATATCAGCATGGAAGCAGAGAGGAGGTTATCAGCTTAGAAACAGGTTTCCCTGCAAACAGGGATTCCCAAACTGGCAAATAAAATGCACCTCTTCAGTAGATTAAAAAGATGACCCAAAACCTGTGAATACACATACTTTTTTCTAACAGAAAAAGGTTGGTATTTGGCACCAACCTGTTTGACAAAATTATAGGTTTTCCTAGATTTCAGACGTTTTCTTATTGCATCACCCAGGAATTATGTGGTTACACTAACATTAACTGGGCGCAGTTGCAAAATGAGCTGTCAGTATCCTCAAATTAATCAATCTCAAGTATATTGTTTCGTAATTAAGCTGATGAATACATCATCCCACAAATATAAAACCAGCAGCAATAAACACACATTCCATAGAAGAGGGAGAATTAGAAGGCTCTTTTTCAACTTCCTAGGACAGCTAAATCATTTGGAGGCAGCTCTTCATCGTCACTCTTTTTCACTGCGGCTGTGCTGACAGTCTCCAACTGGGGAGCATTTTATACAAGCAAATTATTCTTAAACCCTTAAAGTCACCTAAGAGGGAAGCAAAAATAGGTGGTATTCCCTCTGCAAGACCTGTGTTTTAATAAAATGTAAGTGTTTGACTGAAAACATAAACATGAAAAGATTCAAAAGCTTTGGGTATTTTGTTGAATTGATTCATAGGTAAATTATTTCTGTGTTTCTAAGAGATTAATTTATATTTCAGCTACAGCCCCTGCAATAATTAATAGAGCATTCCCACATAGGAAATAGACAAAAATTCAGATTTCTATTTAACAAATACTTGGCTACTGAAAGAGGAAAATAGGGTATGTATAACAAGGCTCCGGGGAGACCTGATAGCAGCCTTCCAGGATCTGAAGGGAGCTCCAGGAGAGCTGGAGAGGGACTCTTGGTCAGGAAGTCCAGTGACAGGACGAGGGGTAATGGTTTTAAATTGGAAGAGGGGAGATTTAGATGAGATATTAGGAAGAAGTTCTTTGCTGTGAGGGTGGTGAGGCACTGGAACAGGTTGCCCAGGGAAGCTGTGGATGCTCCATCCCTGGAAGTGTTTAAGGACAGGCTGGATGGGGCTTTGAACAACCTGTTCTAGGGAGAGGTGTCCCTGCCCATGGCAGGGGGGTTGGAACTTGATGATCTTTAAGGTCCGTTCCAACTCTAACCATTCTATGATTCTATGATTCTAAGTATATTTCTGTTTAAACAATATAAGCTAGACATTCCTTTCAATTACTGCCATTGTTAAATGCAAAACACAAAGATATAGAAACAAATTGCTAGAGAAATATAATCTCCACCAAACCTATCAACAAATATGATAATACTCCTAAGAACTGCTGCGGTAAATGGGTCAATGATCCCTAAACAAGATAACCAAAACGGACACTCCGAAAAAATGCACTTTTACTTCTCCTTATCACAGCACATTTACAACAACCATATGAGAAGATTAGATTACACGTCTGGGATGTCAGCAGGCTAACATCTTATCATCCTTTCTCCTACTATTATAATATTACAGTTCTCTTACGTAGTTACACACGCTCCCGTTGTGCCCCAATAGCTTTTATTGGGCTGTTTGGTTTCTTTTTTTCATAAGAAGACCCATCTGTAGAGCACAAATGCAAAGCAGTTATTATTGTCCATTTTTTTTTAATGGAAATTGTGTGAATCATTCTTAATTCAAGCAGGCTGGCTTTTCAGGTTTGTCAAGTTTAAACTCCACACAGATGCAAATTACTGGTAAAACTTCTCCCTGCATCTTAATGAGGTACACTATAAACTACCGAAGCCAACTTGAAAACAAGAACAGTTTCTAAAACAAATTTTACTTGACCTGGGTGTCCTAAGCTTTTAAGGAACTAGTATTTTAAGTGAAAGTTTTACCCAACAGCACTTGGCTTCTGCATGTTCTTGACCCCGTGGCTGCGACACCACCAGTTTCCCAGAATAATGCCTGTGCTGGCACAAATTTGTGTGTTAAGGATTTTACTGCATGATAAGCGTGCCTAAGCAGTGCTGTGAAGACTCCCAACTGCTGAGCTCCCAACCCAACCTCTTTTCAAAACATTGTCTCATCTTTTCAAGTATATTCAAGGCCAGAAGGGAAAGCAAATTCTCAAAAACTGGTTTGAAGTACTAAACAACCAAAATTTAAGAAGTTGTTGCAGTCAGCAGCAACCACGTCTCAATGGTATCTCGACTAACACAGGAGTGCCAAGTGTGGAGTACGTGGAATAATCATCATCATCATAGAATCACAGAATGGTCAGAGTTGGAAGGGACCTTAGAGATCATCAAGTTCCAACCCCCCTGCCATGGGCAGGGACACCTCTCCCTA